>LUCM01003497.1:123900-137336 GCA_008360955.1 Fasciolopsis buskii | reverse complement strand
CCGAATTCACGAGTGCCATTTTTTTTGTTCCAAGTGACGACGAATTCTGAGGACTAAATCTTCATTTTGAGTAGGTGGGCGTCTCAGCTCGACGCGGCTTGCTCGTCTTGATCACCACTCGAAATGTCCTCAAATGACTGTGCATTTCAGAGAGCTCATTAGAACGCGTCCTGACTCATTGTCTTCCTGTGTGAGAGGTGTTCTCACTAACCGTGAGGAAAGCTGGAAAGCAATGCCCGAAGCTCTCTAATTCAGGTTGATTGCTCCTTGAAATCAGTCCAGGTGGAGGTGGCTTACTCTTGATTCCCAAAAACTTAATCACTTGGTAGTTTGCGTAGGGAATATGACTATGTTCATCGACAGTTGTGGAAGAGTGTGTACTGGGCACCTCGAAGAAGTCTGTTTTTGTCACAGATGCATAGTGAATTGATCAATCAGTCACTGGCTACCAGTGAATTATGGATTGCGCCTTGTTAGCTCGCTAGTTATGGTTTTTGGGGAGCTGATGGTTGTTTGCTGGTTACGATGAGAAAACCGCTTGCATTTGTCTAGACAATCTATTCAATACTTGTTGCCTGCAAATTGCAGCTTTGGTTTATATAAATAGTTTTCACAATCATCAGAGGTTTTTTACCATTCACAATGTTCATTTGCGCACTCAGCAACTGTTACTTGGAAGTCATTTACACTCTCGCTTTCTCTCCGTCGATTCTGTCTGCCCTCAAGACACTACCAGACAGTAATTCAGGAAATGCCTACCACCGAATATGACGAGATTTTCTCGACATAACCGTCTTCTAGGTAATTGCCGCAATCGATCAACATAACTGAGCTAAATCTTTCAGTCAGCTTCGACAGTACAGCATCCAATGTGCTAGCAATAACGTACACACCTTTATGCAACCAGACAACAAGCTAGCTTATCTGATTTATTAGGGACACGGCCTTTAATCGACATTGATGCACTCTCATATAAGAGAATAGACGTGCATGCTCCACGGTTGGTTTTATGTCTCCCATCTAACCCAAATGCGAAGTGTCACATTACATCATCAGGTGACCCCAGTGCTTACCGCAGCCGGTCAGGAGTGATATTAGGATTGCTCTATGCCGCAGAAGTTTGATGCGGTCATTTTCACCATTGGCTTCCCGTTAATAGCACCTACTTTGCGCGATAACGGAGCGAATCCTAATCAGTAACAGACAGCTTGATGGTCATTATGAGGACGGCTCAGCCCAACAGATATCGCCATCCTCCTTGGGCAATGAATTTCAGTGAGCTCTTTGGCCGGCGAGGGAGATCTAAAGTCCCTTAGGCCACGATTTCCCATCGCTCGCTGACATTGGAGATCGAATTCTGACACTGCTTGAGTGGTCACAGCTTTTTCTAGTAAGTACAAAAACTTCGCCACACCAAACGAGGACCATCAGCCACATGACGTCATACCCGCCCGATGCACCAGGAATGATCTCAACTCTACCAACTGGCAAATTACTTACTTGATGGCAGGGCAAGCGTGCTAATTGTTGCTCTTTACTAGTCAACCAAATTTTGATTCATCATGTATTTAGTCTGCTCTGCTAGCATGTCGCGATCTGGAGGCCCAAAATATGCTAGCCATTGCTCGTCTAAATGCCAAATGTCTACTACTTGAAAACTCATCAGCACAGTTGATGTATTCAAACACTGCGAACTCGCCCACATGTCTGTACTGGCAGACAAAGTGAACAATCTGGAAGAGGCCTTTGGTGACAATTGGTATGGTCAATTGAGCTTAATCCCGCAATTGCACAGGAGTTAGAATGTTTTCCAACTCTATACCGTTACATGCAAATCCGGTAGACAAATGGCGGAGATTGTTAGGTCGTGAGAAACTTGCCGTGAATGCCCGATCGGAGTTTGAAAAAGAGATCTGTGTACAGTTGCAAGACGTGCAGTGGGCACAAATATGCCCTGAGATGGAAGCAGAGTTCAATTGATGAGTTCCAGATGCAAGTCACGTGCATAGGGTCAGATACAGCTTTCTGCGTGAATGGAATTCGCAGCGGACAACGGTCGTGAATCTTAACATTACCACGAAGACGACTGACGGAGATAAAGTTCCCACTGGGTCGGAAACAAAACAGCAGGTTACTACCAATTCATTGTTTATAAAATCCAATCAAATGCAAATCACTCGAGAATGTGTATTTCCATGCCTTTTGTGATACTCGTTGAGTCGGTTTGCAGGTGGATTAGGGTTTTAGAGCCAAATGGTGCCGGTATCCTGTACTTATCAGTGACTGGCTTGCAATTCCCCATACTGGTTTCAGTACAACTAACGACAGCTGGCATTGTGTGATGAAGCTGCCCAGATTCTGAACAGTATAACCTGCATGTTTCTGCAACGAGATGCGAGTTCGAAGTTAAAACGGGTGTTCGAACGCTGCCGCAGTCATTCCGAAGGGGGGGGGGGGGGGGGACGTGAGAAGACGAACGCTGTCTCTCCGCACTATTGTGGTCTTCATCTGGTATTTCCTCATTATGACTTGTTAAGCCCAAAAAGCTCCGGCATCGATTGGCCTTTCGACGACCCCGAGGACACTCTTATCACTAAAATCCACATGGCTCTGGCAGCAGATTTTGGAGCCACGGGAAGTGGCAAAAATTCACTTCTTTCGTCCGCGGCCTCCAACATGAAGTTTAGTGGATTTATCCTGCAATACCGGTACAAGCTTTCAGGTGATATCTTTGTAGATCCACGGAGATTCAGTTGCTGTGATCGATTGATTGCTTAATGTAAATCATTCTGAGATTTAAACGGATTTTAGAATCAGCAAATTCTAACATTTGCTGAGGCTCGGACACGTTTTGAACAATCGAAACGAATTGTCTCCGACGCCAAAGGCAAAAATTTTGCTTCACCATTTCTCAAAAGACCTAATCCCGTCCTACCGGTAATTCCACCGGCAAAATCAGAGCCGAAACGTGCTAATGAAAATTCCAAAACAAAAGGTCAAACCGGGTTGACCACTGAATTCCCGTGTGTTCAATTCCATTCGCGTTCCACGTACCAGATTTTGTACGGCACGTTCATAGTTGATACGTGGAGTAAAGTGTCAATCCACGTCGCACAATTTCGGAAAGTTAATTTCAACTCTCTCACGCCATTTCGGACCGCAAAGAACTACGGTTCATCAGAATGATACACGAAGCTGATGGAATACCATGTAATCAAACTGTCCAGTTACGGAAGGACTGTTGGGCAGAACTTATTCCACCTGCCAATTTAAGTGGCCCCCGGTTGCATCCACATCATTCCGTTTTTTACACTTCACATGTTGTTGGCCCTATCAGACGTTCCAGAAGAATAACCTGTTGCCTCTTGTCCCGTTCGGTCTTTGGGTGTCTTGGGTTCACTCGAACGAGTATTGATGACAACATGTTCAGTATGACAAAATAAGGAGCAAGGATAGCTGGAGTCAATCGTTGCATCATTTGGAAAACAATGGTTTCTATAGTCGACACGGGGGCTAGCCAGGTCTTTGTGATACCCGCCCAAACTACTGTCTCATCGCACTTTCGTTGTGTGCTGGACAGGAATGGGAAGAAATACGTGGTAAAACAGCCGACGACTTGGAATAGGAGTTCGGGGAAAAAGTTGATTTCCATTTAGCATGCCTAGGATCTTGCCGTCTTGCCAGGTGGGAATAAGATTGCATGGCCCGAAATGACCCGAAATCGGATTTCAGAGATTTGGAATATTGCGCAGGGCCCCATCTCTTCCTTCGCAACTATATAACAAAGACGGAAACATACAAAAATACTTTTCCAAAATCAGGTTTCTGCTTTTATTCCTCGCTTTGTCCCATTTATTACTACCGCTGTTATCAGCGTTATTATTATTTTAATCATATACGAACCAGTACAATTTCCAGGGCTCTTTTAGCACAGTCTACACATAGATTCGTTAATGAATATATATGTCTCACCAGAATCGAATCTATGGCATCACAGTGTGCATGGAAGCTCTTCGTCGAAGAGTCCACAGAAAAACCACAACTGTTTATTCGTTTGATAATTCTTTTTTCAGGTTGGGCTGACCAACCTTATATATACATATATTTATATATATGATATATGTATATATTGCATGTGAACGGCCGAAACATAGTCCAAAAGTTTCTACAAGACGTGGAGGTCACCATCGAGGTATTTGTCCAGTGCGAATTATTTCTCATGAGCAGTCGCGATTATCGTAGACTATGAGCGGGATCAAACACGGTTGCTTTGCCGGTCGCAAACTCGGTGGCAAATGAACTTCTTCAGTGCTTCTCAACGCAATGTCTAATCCGGTGATTGTTCAATTACCGTTGATACCACGCTGGCTATGATTAATCCACCTAGGCTGTCTAATTCATCGAAACGCGTCCAATCATACGAAATAATAAGATTGAGCCTGGAGTTAGCCCGAAAAAACCGGGACGTACACTAGACACGTGGACGATCACCAATTTAATGCAACGGAGTGGCGTTTAACTAGATAGCATCGTGATGAACATATGCAAGATAGATACGAATAAGATTTTATGCATTATTCAACCAAACCCTATGTTTGTTCGGTTTTCACCAGGTACGAACTGTAATAGTAATCGGGCTCATGTAGTCCACAGACACCGTTACGATTGTTTTTCGCATTCGAATGCCGATTCAGACGGGATGATCATTCTTCACGTTAAAAGTGTTTGCATGTTGACAAATTAGCCCAATTTTTTACCATTTCTGATTGAGATTTTGGCAAAGAATTCTAATCAGTCCGAGTAAACATATATAGCAAGATACAACAGTCAAGTTTTAGCCAAGAATCAGAACAAATCTATGGCTAGATCATCGAATCTGTTAATCACAATCAATCCAAATTTAGACGCATGACTCGACAGCATTAAAGGATTTGTTTAACTTGCTTTCTGTAAATCACAATCTTGTGGTGAAGCAGTGATTCGGTTTGTCAATTTTGACTGAGTTTAACTGGCTACAAACTCACTAGAATAACAGTGCGCACCTATCTGGCCGTAATCATGGGTGCAAATGCGCAGCTCTGATTGGTGGAAAACGAGGCAGGCAAGTAGATATCGCGTGTGTCCGTCTGTCCCGCGCGGTCAAGGTCATCATGTCTGGCGATGAAATAATGGATCAGCGAGCGTGCACAACTTAGAACTGTACAGTTACAAAAAGTACAAACGGAATAGGGGCTTGACAGTAACTTAATCCTCAAAAGGTTAGTTTGTTTCAGTAAACTAATTTCACCGATCGGATAAACTGGATAAAACAAACGGTCGACAGTTGTCGTGGCGAACGGATATTTCGGCGTGATTGGCCCAGCCCCCGGCTATTGGTGTTGACAAATCGTCAGTCGCTCAAACCACGAATACATGCAACCCGATTTAACAAGCTGACCATTTGTTTATTTAGGAGAAAACGAATCGAATAGTTGACATGGCGTAGGACTTTCGCTTCCAACATCAAGGGCAGGTACAACTTTTCATATCTGCAAATTTATTGTTTAAGGTGATGATGAACTTGAACACGGTCGCTAGCAATGCGTACCAAAGTAGGAGAACGAGAAGTTGCTATGACAACTTAGCAGTTTATATCATGTTGCGCTTGAGAGTCATCGGAACAATAGATACCGTCCAATGCGCGGAATTTCAAAACCAAGTTGCGTACAGTTTGTCAATATATATCTATTCTCCTGCAACCCGTTTGAAAGACGAGAACTTCTATGCAGCAATTCGTACCATGAATAACTCACCTTTGATGATTAAGTGTTTTTTACATGTTCAGCTTTGTGATTATACAGTGCCCGAATGAAACACCACGGTCTTTGGTTCAAACAGTCCCCGTGGAAGAAGAGAAACCGAAAGGACGTTCGTTTCGAATTTTATTTCTGTACACGCACTGCTCTACATTAACGTCCGTGTCCCCTTTGTATCCGGTAACGCCCATTCGAAAAACACGAGAACTACTTTGGAACTGAAATGGTCAATGTTGATAGTCACGATACTGTTAAGCCTCAGGTTCGGTAAACGATTCACCCATTCAGTGGTGGGCGCCGGACCGCTAAGTTAGACTAGGATTTCAATTGTGTATCTTCCTTAGTTGCAAAGTCTTAGTCACTTCTCGATACTTTAAGAATAGGTCATCTCGTCCGGCCATTCTGGCATCTATTGTCTCTATGATAGGAATCTCTCTTTGTTTCCACTGTGAGGGAGAAGCCTCGTTCAGCCTCAGTGTGTCAAATCTAAATTTACCAAAGTATTCGCTGCTCTAAGTTTCCGCGTCGGGTCAGTTGTGAGCAGTTTGGTAGTGCAATTTACAATGCATGCTTGTTTTTGACGAGAACATATCAAGGATTTCTTTATTTCATTCTGGAGTATTGTTGGCCTGTCAGGTTACAGAGCTTTTTTCATTGCTCCATTTCACCAGACATTGGATGGTGCACGTGTAAGGAAACGAAGAATGAAAATCACATCAAAATTGGTTGCACTGGAGCTTTTCGCCGTTTGGTCAACCGAGCAACAAGCAAATATTTTCATGTCCGCAGTTTTTCCTTAGCCGTATGAAAACCATTTCTGATGTTTTAAGAATACAAAATAGCACTCATTGAAACACTGCAAGGTCTTTATGCGATGTGATCACATTATCTTCTTACCTATACGTCTTCCATGTGCAGCTTTACGGTCTGCGGTCTTCAAAGCCCAATGAAGGCAATGGGTTCTACGTCACGGGATTGTGATACTGGATCAATCGTTGAACGTGCCCGGATTACATACCGCTTACAACTGTTCGTACCGGGTGCACATCTCAGGGCGTATGCAATGCATCAGTAAATCGGCCAATTAGGAGACACGCCTAATTTTATCGTGTTTTCGAGAAGTTAGTTAGATTTCATAACGAATTCAGTGTCATATAATTTGCAAATCCACGTTCCCCAATCAGACTGGATGCAACATCTGGACATTTATTGGGCATTTTCGAGTTGTCTCATCATCCAGTACCAACGAACAAGACAGTCTGGCATATACCTTCTTAACGGGGCTGCACCCACAACCTTTGTAGTATGTTGGGACTGTACTAGATCATACATCCATCACTCTATGCTAAGTAGATTCGATATAATGAAAAGGGCTTACGACTAACTCGGTTTGCTCAGTAGTTACATTGTTCGATTCCTACCCGTTCGTCCGAGTTCACATCCGATGTTTGGGCACTCGTGGACAGACAGCGTTGATGGCTTGAAAGACTAAGCCCTCTTTATCACTTATGAACAATACATGAAGTAGACGAATGCTAAGCGACGTTCACCCTTCCTACTAAGCTTTACACTTCCTTTGGGTAAAATAATCCGAGATTTATATACCATTCCGGCATCAGTTTAGCTGAACGGCCATAGGGATAAAAATCTTAACGGCAGCTAATTGATATCATCTCCAAGACAAATACAGAATCTGTTTTAATAGCTTTGTGTACAAACGATCGCATTAGCATGACTTCAGTATTGTGCAACAGAGGTTTGAAAGATGAAACGTGGTCAACTATGGATGTCGTTGTTATCAAATTTTCCGTGATATCTACCGAAAGATTTCCTTTCTCATCGAAACGTTGATAACTCAGTCCTTTGAACAAAAAGCTGTTAATACAATTCTTATGTTTGCCACGGAAAAGATATCAAGTATTTGCTGTACTCAATTTAGTCCCCATATCCGTTCGGTGTACTTGACGCCATATTATTGTCGGATTGTTTTACTTAAATAGGTTGAAAAGATTAATAGGAAATGTTAATGGCCCGTAGCACTGGTCTTCTTTTTGTTGTGTTCAGAGTGGATGGGAATTAAAATGTCACGTGAAGCCACCGAGCTGCGTTTTGATAGCCTCCCCGGAGATCCGATGGTTGCTGATGCTATAAAATGAACTTCTGTACTTCCTTTCGGAAAGGTATTGCCATTAATCATAAAATCAATTTTACTGGAAATATTTTGTCACTAATCGGCAGTTACCAGCGGTTTGGTTTATCTTTGAAATTGTTAACTGAACGATCGTTGTTTAGTGAGCATCTGTTCCCTGAGCTCAATAGTACAGACGCCGGAATCGAGCAGAGTCGGAAAACAGAACAGACACTCGAAATGTTACTGCGGGTGGAAAAAACGTGTTACACTCGATACGGCTTAAGCGGCAAGTTCCAATAAAGAAAACCTAATTGTAACACTCACCTAGTCCAGGTATTTCGAAAATCAACAACGGAGATATACAAGGGAATCAGGGTGAGCAGAACTGGTACTGAAAGAAATAATCCACTGACTGCCGTGATTCAACTAACCGAATGAACGAGGTACCGACATACACATACGTAAGACCAGAATGAGGGCAAATAGCTTTTTGCTTTTCAGAAGTAATTTTCAAATGTTGCTTTTTACCCTTTTTCAGTGATCAGTTAAGCTACTTCCAGACGCCCGGTTATTGCTGATGACCGTTTCCACCGTCAGTGGCACGTGGTTGGTGAAGATCAGTTTGAAAAAAGGCTATTGTCGTGTATCGACGTTTCTGTGTATCGTATTCCGTTCTTCAGAATGTCGATCCTATTTCAAGGTCGCTGTGTTTCGTCCCCATTGTATCATGTGAGAACAAACAAAGTCAGTCGCCATACAGAGTACCTTTTTATTGAATAAAATCGTCACTTATTTATAGTTTTCTTTGCTTGCATTGATGGGCTTGACTACTATCATTAGATCGGTCGTCCGGGTAGGTCTTTGACTAATCTATCCTGTTTGATGCATTTCACGTGATTTAGTTCATGGCATCTTTTTGTCAATTTCGGATTGCTCATCCTGATTGGTTGTTTCATAATATGACCTTCAGTTTGCACATTCCCACCCTTATCTCCCGATCACGCCACTGTCAGCTGTCCAGTGGTAGCCAATGGGATAACGCGGATTCAGTTTGGTCCTGAGTTCTGCACTTGCTGGTAAGATCGGGTTCCATCCACGCCTGTGTATTTATCGTGAACTGTTTGGCACAATCCAGCCTCGTGCAACTACCGACAACCAATGAAAGCTTTATCATCCCAACAAATTTTTTCTTGCCAGCAGTAGGAAATCGGACCGAGTTTGCTCACTTCTCAATGAGACGAACCCAAAAAAATGTCCAGGCTAAAAAACTCTAGTCGATCTACGATATAACATACGGCTGAGTGGCCCATCATTCTGTTTGCTATTGCCCGCGTCTAGATAGAAAGGCGAATCTTCACATTGCGAGTCTAAAGTAAAAAGGATAGCCACGCGTATCTGATCTTACTCTCCCAAGGTTGACTGTTCGATCAGTATGAAGGTTTCGTTCACATAACTACCGGATAGCAATAGTTACTCACGTTTTATTCTCTTATTTGATATCAAATATACCACCTAACGTTAGGCCGCAAAAATCTGCTGGCGATCCACTCTTTTTCTGTCGAGAGGTTCCTTTATCTTAATACTGAACGTTCGTCGAGCATCTTAGCATTAGCTCTTCCAGATAAGCAAGTTAACTAACAAATACATTACACATGGTCCTTTGTCCCGCTTGGCTATGATAACGTCTGTTTCATCATGCACGGCTTGGTGATTTAGGGCGGATTCTATTCTAGATGTCTTTAAAATTTCTCATAGTTCACCGAAATTATGAGAAGCAGGTACCACCGAAACTATCAAAAGGTGCGACGTCAGACTAAGTCAAAAACTGTTTATTTGTCTCCGAAAATTGCTTCTCAATGATCTTCACTTAAAATTTTTCACAAGCGTCTCGCGACGCGAAATGAAGATTGAATGATCTTTTCTGCTCATTCGTTCTTATCCACGTCCGAGTATTTTAAATGCTTATCTCTTTGCGAATGTGAATATTTACATAAATCAACAAATTGTCTAACATTGATGCCTCATAACTGAATGGCAGTGTGCTTGCTCGATGATGGTGTTTGCTGTGAAAGTGCACACACTAAGCAGGTTTGCCCCAGTGATCATAATCACGAGCAGTAGCTATGAATCGAGCTGTTAAAAAAGAGTTTTCAAGGGCACTTGATCAATTGGGACACTTGCAAGTACGCTAGCGGAAAAATTTAAACGTTTGCACATACACTTGTTACCAACCTTGGTAGACTTAGTAATGTTCAGGTTTCCTGAAACCTTCCCGGACCTGGCCAACTGATGCCGTGTTGCACAGGTAGACGATGTTAAATCAAAATTTAACATGCTACTTGCAGATTATCGGTAGCTGAACTACGTATGCATAAATGTTGCCTACTCAATCCTACCCAATCTCGGTGACAGTTCGAATCAAACTAAAATTTTATTACTGTTTTATCATTATTTCTTGACAAGTACTAAAAAGGCGAATAAGTGTTCAGTCAGCCATTTGTAAGTTTCACACTGCTTTCCACGGCAACAAAACAAAAAACTGTCTACCATTCAAATTAAGTCTTCTGCAGATCCTAGCTGACACCTAAATGTTGCGCTCTCCCGAACTCTTTGTTTCTAAATTTTGTTCGTGAGAATACTGATTTTTTCCCAGTGTGTTCACGCCATTATACACACCTGTGAACCTTACTCGACTAAATCATTAGAAATGTGAACCGTGAGAGACGCTTAGCGCTTCACTTGCCATCGTGTGAACGTTGTCCATCCGTCACGCAATTTGGGACAATAGTGATCGCCGGAATCCGTCAATGAATTCAATTCAACCGTTTATTTAAGAAAACGGAGTTTGAGTGAACACCGAAAGAAACCTCAAAAACAGTCCAGACTAGAAGGAGGAAGGGAGATCGAGAGGTATTGCATTACAAATCCTTAGGCATATTTGTCTCCCAGGTCCGATGTTTGAAGGAAGTTAACGGTACATTTTTCCAAACCCAGTTATATATTTTGTAATTACCTAGTTAGTCAACAATTTCCCGTGGTTTCCATCGTTGTTGTTTAGGTCGTTTTTTAAAGGATGTTTCCACCGCTATTGTTGTTGTTGTTGTTGTTGGTAATGTTGGTGACGGTGATGCTGATTCTGTGGTATCTTCATAGCACCACAAGCAGACTGCGCCTGATACTCGACTGTAACTGACCTCTATTCATGGGTCCTAGTGACTGCGAGTGCAGTGACTTTTGACAGGCTCATCTGTCGAGTGAAAATTCATAATAAGTTCACATATTTCTGTTGCTGACAATCGTTTCTTGTCCAATTTAGACCGTAACTGCTCGGAAATTGCCAGACATTTTCTATCGCGTTTTGGATACATCAGTTGCTATGGCTTAGAAGAATAGTTTGTAGATTTTAACTGTTTGTCATAAACACTGTTTTATTTTGCACAAATAGCTTGTCGAAGAATAGAGACTAAATTAGCACCAAATGTGATTTTTAGTTGCACTCAGCTTTCGGAATTTGTCGCAAATCAACTATCGGCCGTCGAGTAGGAACATATCCTAGAAATGGAGTATGGATCTGCTTTTCTCTTCGGTGAATAGAAGAAACGAGGGCCTAGGCAACATACTCCCTTTTGTTTTGTCAAGAGTTTAAGTCACTCCATTTTATTTCTGTCGCAGTCTCAGATAGGCAGTACATCCGGTTCATGAGTGACCTTCAAAGTCCCGGGGAGCCTGGTTGAGGCAAACGTTCCTAATCTAAGCAGGATGAATGGTACATTCATGATATGCACATTGTTTGCCTTTCCAAGTAATTCACTGGAAGTTATAGACTATTTCCGATGGACTACACAATCATACAAAGGTATTGGCTAGTCACAATCAGTGCTTCGACTGGCTTAGCCTTGGTGGATGGTTTGTCTTTTGATTTCTGCGTTTGGTGTATAAATTCAAAGTAAACTTTCCTTTTCTTCCTAGTTGTCGGTACGTGCTAGCCACTAAGTCTCTTCAGATCCGACAGTTTTCATCGAGGATTAAAAGAGCTGCATGTTAATTCTTGGTGTATGTGAAAAATCGATATTTTCCTAGTCATTAATTTGATTTTGATGAATCGCCCCACGTTTGACAAGTCAAATCCAAAGTGGGGATTCGAACCCCGACGGCGGTCCGTTGTGCGCCACACCATCTAATCCAACTGTCACTTTTTCGAAACTTGCTATTTAAGCTTTCAGGTACCAACACTAACCTGCGACCCGAAGATTATGCCGTGATGTAAACGTAAAATTTGCTTGGAATGTTATCTGATAGCTAACTGTTCAAAGACTTCAACTGATAGGTTATTGTATCCCTATTTGGGCATTGGTTTGTAAACTGTGGAGCAACTGTTCACACCGGAACTTAACTACTGGCAGCATTATGAAAACTTAAAGTGTAAGTGTAAGACACAAGTAATGACGAAAAATGCTGATAGACGAGTGAGTGATAGGTCATCCAAGCTGAGTGTAATGGACACTGGCTAACAGAATCACATTACATGTTCATGTACTGCTTTATCCTATGACTCAGTGTTGTGTCTGGAACCATGAAGATCGTACATATAAATCACGTGATGCTGTCCAGCGAAGCTCCACTGGGTTCTGTGTACAAAACCTGGAACTTGAACACCACCCAAGAGCCGTTGGCCCGACCGTATTCCAAAAATCAGAATTCCTCTTATCTTGTATATAAATGAATGGTTTGCAAACAAACTTGGATGAATACGATCTCTAACTACCGCGGTTTTCTGGGTGTCTTCAGTTGATTAGTTAGGAACGGAGCCATTCCAGTCTACCAAAATATATACACGTAGTAGAATTTCAATTGATTTTTTGAAGCCCGATTTAACTAGAAACATGGTACCAAACAATGGGGTAGAAGGAAATCTGAATTCCTTGAAAATTACCACTGAGCACATTGAGAAAACAAGTTGGCGAACAAGCTCGTTTTCAGTGATTCGTACTCATGCCATTGCATCACTGTATATATATATATATATACCTTGATAAAATATTTTCATGAAATAATTCGCCATGTGATATCATCACTCAACTCACCATAAAGAAACCATGGAAGCACTGTACAGCTGTTTCATCCCGGGTTCGCGTCCCAGTTCGGGCGCGGTGGATATGCACTGCTAATGATTCCTAACAAGGATGAAACAGCTGTACAGTGTTTCCATGGTTTCTTTATGGTGATTTGAGTGATGATATCACATGGTGAATTATTTCATGTAAACATTCAATCTCCTACAACTAAAATATTTTCACTATAGGAAGGATTGGATTAGTCATTTACAAATATGGGTGGGGAAGTGATTTGTGGTGTTAATTGTTTTGTTGTCTCGGGTTTGTATTGGAACGGGGGGGGGGGTGGTCCAAGGGAGTTGAGCGAACCACAATTGTTTTGAGAACAAAGTGGAGGATTGTGAGAATGGGATTGCGACAAATTCCGGCAGTGGCTGAGGAGGGCGAGGCTTTGAC
>LUCM01003497.1:74514-122981 GCA_008360955.1 Fasciolopsis buskii | reverse complement strand
GGACTAAATCTCATTTTGGTTAGGGTGGGCGTCTCAGGCTCCGACGCGGCTTCTCGTCTTGATCACCACTCGAAATGTCCTCAAATGACTGTGCATTTCAGAGAGCTCATTATGAACGCGTCCTACTCATTGTCTTCCTGTGGGAGAGGTGTTCTCACTAACGTGAGGAGCTGGAAGCCAATGCCCGAAGCTCTCTATCAGGTTGATTGCTCCTTGAAAATCAGTCCAGGTGAGGTGGCTTACTCTTGATTCCAAACTAATCACTGGTAGTTTGCGTAGGGAATATGACTATGTTCATCGACAGTTGTGGAAGACGTGTGTACTGGGCACCCGAGAAGTCTGTTTTTGTCCAGATGGCATATGAATTGATCAATCAGTCACTGGCTACCAGTGAATTATGGATTGCGCCTTGTTAGCTCGCTAGTTATGTTTTTGGGAGCTGATGGTTGTTTGCTGTTTACGCATGAGAAAACCGCTTGCATTTGTCTAGACAATCTATCAATACTGTGCCTGCAAATTGCAGCTTTGTTTATTATAAATAGTTTCACAATCACTCAGAGGTTTTTACCATCACAATGTCATTTGCGCACTCAGCACTGTACTGGAAGTCATTACACCTCTCGCTTTCTCTCCGTCGATTCTGTCTGCCCTCAAGACACTACCAGACAGTAGATTCAGAAATCCTACCACCGAATATGACGAGATTCTCGACATAACCGTCTTCTATGTAATTGCCGCAATCGATCAAATAACTGAGCTAAATTTTCGTCAGCTTCGCGTACGATCCAATGTGGCTAGCAATAACGTACACACCTTTATGCAAACCAGACAACAAGCTAGCTTATCTGATTTATTAGACACGCCTTTAATCGACATTTGATGACTCTCATATAAGAGAATAGACGTGCATGCTCCACGGTTGGTTTTATGTCTCCATCTAACCCAAATGCGAAGTGTCACTTACATCTATCAGGTGACCCCAGTGCTACCGCAGCCGGTCAGGGTGATATTAGGATTGCTCTATGCCGCAGAGTTGATGCGGTCATTTCACATTGGCTTCCCGTTAATAGCCTACTTTGCGCAGATACGGGCAATCCTAAATCATAACAGCAGCTTGATGTCATTATGAGGACGGCTCACCCAACAGATATCGCCATCCTTGGCAATGAATTCAGTGAGCTCTTTGGGCCGGCGAGGGAGATCTAAAGTCCCTTAGGCCACGATTCCCATCGCTCGGACATTGGAGATCGAATTCTGACACTGCTTGGTGGTCACAGCTTTTTCTAGTAAGTACAAAACTTCGCCACACCAAACGAGACATCGCCACTTGACGTCTACCCGCCCATGCACAGGAATGATCTCAACTCTACCAACTGGCAATTACTTACTGATGGCAGGGCAGCGTGCTAATTGTTGCTCTTACTAGTCAACCAAATTTGATTCCGATCATGTATTAGTCTGCTCTGCTAGATGCTCGCGATCTGGAGGCCCTAAATATGCTAGCCATGCTCGTCTAAATGCCAAATTCTACTACTTGAAACTCATCAGAAGTTGATAGTTCAAACACTGGAATCGGCCACTGTCTGATACTGGCAGACAAAGTGAACATCTGGAAGAGGCCTTGGTGACAATTGGTATGGTCAATTGAGCTTAATCCCGCCAATTGCACAGGAGTTAGATTTTTCCAAACTCTATACCGTTACATGCAAATCGTAGACAAATGGCCGGAGATTTAGGTCGTGAAGAAACTTGCCGTGAATCCCGATCGAGTTTGAAAAGAGATCTGTGTACAGATTGCAAGACGTGGTGGTCAAAATATGCCCTGGAGATGGAAGCAAGTTCAGATTGATGAGTCCAGATGCAAGTCACGTGATAGGGTCAGATACAGCTTCTGGTGAATGAGAATCGCAGCGACAAACGGTCGTGAAATCTTAACATTCCACGAAGACGACTGGACGGAATAAAGTTCACTGGTCGGGGTACTACCAATTTTGTTTATAAATCCATCAAATGTAAATACAACTCGAGTGTGTTTTCCTGCCTTTGTGATCTTGTTGAATTCGTTTGCGTGGATTAGGTTAGAGCCAATTCCGTATCTGTACTTTATCGTGACTGGTGCAATTCCCCATACTGGTTTCAAGTACAAATACGACAGCTGGCATTGTGTGATGGAGCTGCCCAGTTCTGAACAGTATAACCTGCATGTTTCTGCAACCGAGATGCGAGTTCGAAGTAAACGGTTCGAACTGTGCCGCAGTATCCGAAGGGACGTGAAAGACGAACGCTGTCTCTCCGCACTATTTGTGGTCGTTCTCTGTATTTCCTCATTATGAACTTGGTAAACCCAAAAGCTCCGGCATCGATGCCTTTCGACGACCCGAGGACACTTTCACTAATCCACATGGCTCTGGCAGATTTTGGAGCCACGGGAAGTGCAAAAATTCACTTCTTCGTCCGCGGCCTCAACATGAAGTTTAGTGGATTTATCCCTGCAATACCGGTACAAGCTTTCAGGTGTATCTTTGTAGATCCACTGGAGATTCAGTTGCGTGATCGATTGATTGCTAATGTAAATCATTCTGAGATTTAAACGGATTTTAGATCAGCCAAATTCTAACATTTGCTGAAGCTCGGACACGTTTTGAACAATCGAACGATGTCTCCGACGCCACAGGCAAAAATTTTGTTCACCATTTTCAAAAGACCTAATCCCGTCCTACCGGTAATTTCCACCGGCAAACTCAGAAGCCAACTGCTAATGAAATTCCAAAACAAAAGGTCAAACCGGTTGACCACTGATTCCCGTGTGTTCAATTCCATTCACGTTCCACGTACCGATTTTGTACGGCACGTTCATAGTTGATACGTGGAGTAAAGTGTCAATCACGTCGGCACAATTTCGGAAAGTTATTTCAACTCTCTCACGCCATCGGACCGCAAGAACTAGGTGTCATCAGAATGATACACGAAGCTGATGGAATACCAGTAATCAACTTGTCCAGTTTACGAGACTGTTGGGCAGAACTATTCCACTGCCAATTTAAGTGGCCCCCGGGTTGCATCCACATCATTCCGTTTTTTACACTCACATTGTGGCCCATATCAGACGTTCCAGAAGAATACCTGTGCCTCTTGTCCCCGTTCGGTCTTTGGTGTCTTGGGTTACTCGAACGAGTATGATGACAACATGTCAGTAATGACAAAATAAGGAGAAGGATATCTGGAGTCAATCGTGCATCATTGAAAACAATGGTTTCTCTAAGTCGACCACGGGGGCTAGCCCAGGTCTTGCTGATACCCGCCCAACTACTGTCTCATCGCACTTTCGTTGTGTTGGCTGGACAGGAATGGGAAGAAATACGTGGTAAACAGCCGACGACTTGGAATAGGAGTTCGGAAAAGTCTGATTCCATTTTAGCTGCCGTAGGATCTTGCCGTCTTCCAGGTTGGAATAAGAATTGCATGGCCCGAAATGACCCGAAATCGGATTCAGAGGAGTTTGGAATATTGCGCAGGGCCCCATCTCTTCCCTTCCATATATAACAAAGACAGAAAACATACAAAAATACTTTCAAAATCAGTTTCTGCTTTTTATTCCTCGCTTTGTCCCATTTATTACTACCGCTGTTATCAGCGTTATTATTATTATCAATACTACAACCAGTACAATTCCAGGGCTCTTTTAGCACAGTCTACACTAGATTCGTAATGAATATATATGTCTCACCAGAATCGAATCTATGGCATCAACAGTGTGCATGGAAGCTCTTCGTCGAAGAGTCCACAGAAGAACCACAACTGTTATTCGTTGATAATTCTTTTTCAGTTGGGCTGAGCCAACCCTATATATACATATATTTATATATATATGTATATATTGGCATGTTGAACGGCCGAAACATATTCCAAAGTTTCTACAAGACGTGGAGTTCACCAACAGGCTATTTGTCCAGTGCGAATTATTTCTCATGAGCAGTCGCGATTATCGTAGACTATGACTGGGATCAACACGGTTGCTTTGCCGGTCGCAACTGGGCAAAATAACTTTTCAGTGCTTTCCAAACGCAATTCTAATCCGGAGATTGTTCATACCGTTGATACCACTTTGGCTATGATTAATCCACCTAGGCTGTCTCATCTCGAACGCGTCCAATCATACGAAATAATAAATTGAGCCTGGAGTTAGCCGAAAAACCGGGACGTTACACTAGGCTGTGGCGATCGACAATTTTGCAACGGAGTGGCGTTTAACTAGATAGCATCGTGAACCATATGCAAGTAGATATCGGGAATAAGATTTTATGCATTATCAACCAAACCCTATGTTTGTTCGGTTTTCACACAGGTACGAACTGTAATAGTAACGGGCTCCATGTAGTCCACAGACACGTTACGATGTTTTGCATTCGAATGCCGATTCAGCACGGGGATGATCATTCTTTACCATTAAAGTGTTTGACATTTGACAAATTAGCCCAATTTTTTACCATTCTATTGAGATTTGGCAAGAATTCTAATCAGTCCGAGTAAACATATATAGCAAGATACAACAAGTCAAGTTTTAGCCAAAGAATCAGAACAAATCTATGGCTAGATCATCGAATCTGTTAGATCACAATCAATCAGTTTAGACGATGACTCGACAGCTTAAGGATTGTTAATTGCTTCTGTAAATCACAAATCCTTGTGGTGAGGCAGTATGGTTTGTCAATTTTGACTGGTTTAACCGGCTACCAAAATAGAATAACAGTGCGCACCTATCTGCCGTATCCCATGGGTGCAAATGCAGCAGCTCTGATTGGTGGAAAAGAGGCAGGCAGTGATTCGGGTGTGGTCGTCTGTCCGCGCGGTCAAGGTCATCATGTCTGGCGATGAACTAATGGATCAGCGAGCGTGCACAACTTAGACTGTACAGTACAAAAGTACAACGAATAGGGGCTGTACATACTTAATCCTCAAAAGGTTAGTTTGTTTCGTAACTAATTTCACCGATCGGATAACTGGATAAACAAACGGTCGACAGTTGTCGTGCGAACGATATTTCGGCGTGATTGGCCCAGCCCCCGGCTATTGGTGTTGACAAATCGTCAGTGTCAAGCCATGAATACATGCAACCCGATTTAACAAGCCTGACCATTTGTTTATTTAGGAGAAAACGGAACGAATGTTACATGGCGTAGGACATTTCGCTTCAACATCAAGGGCAGGGTACAAACTTTTCATATTTGAAATTTATTGTTTAAGGGTGTGATGAACTTGGACACGGTCCGCTAGCAATTGCGTACCAAAGTAGAAGAACGAGAAAGTTGCTATGACAACTTAGAGTTATATCATGTTGCGCTTGAGAGTCATCGGAACAATAGAACCGTCCAATGGCGGATTCAAAACCAGTTGCGTACAGTTTGTCAATATTATCTTTTTGCAACCGTTTGAAGGACGAGACTGCTATGCACAATTAGTACCATGTAACATCACCTATTGATGATAAGTGTTTTTTACTGTTCCTATTGTGATTTATACGTGCCCGAATAACACCACGGTCTTTGGTTCAACAGGTCCCCGTGAAGAAGAGACCGAAGGACGTTCGTTTCGATTTATTTCTGTACAGCAACATGCTCTAATTACTTCCGTGTCCCCTTTGTATCCGGTACGCCCATTCGAAAAAACACGAGAACTACTTCTGGGAATGAATGGTCAATGTTGATCAAGTACACGGATATGCTAAGCCTCAGGTTCGTAAACATTCACCCTTCAGTGGTGGGCGCCGGACCGCATAGTTAGACTAGGATC
Source organism: Fasciolopsis buskii (assembly GCA_008360955.1). NCBI lineage: Eukaryota > Metazoa > Platyhelminthes > Trematoda > Plagiorchiida > Fasciolidae > Fasciolopsis > Fasciolopsis buskii. The sequence goes on along the minus strand of LUCM01003497.1, from coordinate 117,191 downwards.
AATTTGTGTATTTCCTTAGTGCAAAGTCTTAGTCACTTCTCGATACTTTAATGAATAGGTCATCTCGGTCCCGGCCATTCTTGGCATCTATTGTCTCATGATAGGACAGAGTTGCAACATTTAAAACAAGGTTATTTGCTTGTTTTGTATGTTGCCTACTGGTGTCTTCATCCAACTAACAACGGCCAAGAATTGCTACACAGTTCGTGCAAAGGTGAACATTGCCGAACTGTTAAAATTTCACAACGACCGAATAGAAACGAATCAGCAAAAAGGTATCAGCCATTAGTTGTCTAAATTGCACGATTGCAGCGACATGTACAGCTGACGGGTCTATGCTAAGAATGAAAACGAATGGACCGGTATTGTTGATTTTTGGCTTCTATGGAGTAAGTAATTGTAGAACAGAAAGAGCAACATTGAGATTTCCCCGGACGACACAGATAAACAAGAATTGCCTCATTATTGATCCGAGAACTGGCAAATCAAATAGGCGGATGAGTAGAAATTCTCAGATCAGAGATTGTAAGCCGAAAGTCTATCCCCTTTTCGGTTGGGGTTGTTCATTTAATGCATTTACAAGTAGTTTCTGTTTTCCATAACTTCGTACCATTTATATTTTCCCTTCTCTTATTAGTAAAACAGTAATTATACATCATTTTCACGAAGGAGTCCGCAGGCATTGGGGAGCCGCCAAGTGGAGAGACGTTGGCCGGTGGCGGGAGGATTCGAATCGGCGACCGTCACGCCCGAACGCCGGCTAACAGTCCCAACATCCAGAAACAGAAACGTGTTCCGATCAGATCTAATCAACTTGATCTCCGTACTTCGTACGTAACATATTAGTCAGCAGTTATTTAACTTACACCGAGCGCACTTAACTCCTCGGTAAAACAACCTTGTGGGAACATAAATTTGATATCATCGATTTGATTCCAACGAGTTGCGAACCAAACACTGGAGAAAATCGACTTTATTAGTGTACCGACAATATTCAAACGCGAATCCCTAAAAGTAAAGCTCCAGAACGTATTTTGTAAATTTGTCCAAGGGGAATCACGAATAATTTTCAGCCCTAAATCGTAATGTGAATTTAAAGGAAATACCAATGGAAGAACACAGAATATGCAGCATTTCCATTCGGCCGTTTTGCTAGCAGGTCTAGTCAAGATGAAATACGAAAATGGGCTTGATGAACTCTTTCGTGGACTTGTAAAGATGTTTGGATTAGGCATGAATTTTTCTCTCATGTTCCGAGAAAGCAGTGCGCTCGATTGCTTTTAGGGGTTCTGATGTGACACACACAAATTCACACCGGTTTAATTCGTTTCGTAAGTACTGTTTTCAAATGGATCAATTTATTGTATTGTAAACATAGAGCAAGATTGTTGGCGCAGATAAAGCCACAAAAGAATACCGATTGATTTTTCTTCTTCAAGATACTTCCGGATTGGACTAAACATAAACCGTACACAAAGATAACAAATCATTGGTGACTCGGGGAAATCAAATAGGTAAACACTTCGGTATGCCATAAATAACCTCTCAAAAACGTTGTGTCGTGCTTGATACGAAATTGAAAAAGTTCGCGTGTGTACACCCGTCGTACGCAATCGTCGGTGATCGCAAAAGCACACATTTGGCATAAAAAGAATCATTCGGTCTTAAAGAGCAGTCCCATTTTCATGGACAATCATCAACGTCACATTTTTGTCGTGACTAATTCCGGCAGTGGACCTCAAACGAACCATTTTGAATCAACAGATACAATCCGGTACGGCTCTGTTGTTGCCTGCATAGACAATCAGCGAATGAGAACCGTGGTGACAGATGATCGTAGTGTTCAAACTTGCCGATCGAGATTTCACTCATTTCGTGCATAAACACAAGACCCATCTAAAATTTCAGCTACTTTGGGATTCTCATCCTGTCCGATTGTGCAGCTTAGGTCACAGTCATCCTACTGCCTAATGGAGATCTGCACCCGTGCTTTAATTCGAGTGGCTGGATTCTGCAGTACGATTTCAAGTACAGATGGCCCATCCGGTCTCTAACAAAGTACGGAACTTCGGTGTTGTCTATGATGTTCAATAGCCACGGACAGTTGTTGACGACAGCAGATTGCGAAGATAGACGTCTTCCGGTTAAAACATGTATCTGCACCGGATAATTTGTAGGAGACTCTCATGGTCTGACTACTTGATAAACAAGGGAGAATGGGATGGGGAATTATTGATTATGCAGCATCAAACCCCGCTAGTAAATCGTTAAAGGTGTCATATAGCTGTTTCATGTGGCTCCGCTTAGCCGTCTGCCATGCATTTTGGTCCCACTGGAACGAATGCCCCAAAAGGAAGACAAATCGTTGTCAGTAGATCATCACACAGATCAAGCTAACGGACCTAGCTGTGATCGAGACAAGAGAGGACATACAAACATTTATTTATTTTATTTATATATATATTCACATTAGATAGTATGTGGATGTTAGAACAAAATTCCTCGCGAAGCACACGGCCAGATTCGGGGTTATTTCCGCTTACTACATATGCGTACCCGGTACTCTATTGTCTAAACATCCTCATACCTGTGCATTCCGAATTAGTATGTCTGTCGCCAGAATCTAATTTGCATCGCCAAGAGATATGGACAAGAGAGTAATGTGTACTCAAACTTGACAAGCGGCGATAACCGAAAATCTAGTCGTGTTCTGCCGAGGAGATTTAGCTCGCACATCCAGGTACTACTTACATTTTATTTTTATCCTGATAGCAGTCTGCCACTAGTTGCGTATTGCCAATGTCCAACTTGCTATTGGAAATCATGGATGCACTCTGTGCAACAGATTATTTCTTCCCACGGGGTAATCAGCAGCACTGCGAACCCCTCGTGCTGGAACCGGGACACTGCATGACGAGTAGTTTGGAAATTCACATTAAAACTCTTTCTATTACAGAATATATTTATAATCGCTACCGATGACGTGCTACAAGAATGTTGACATTTGAAGATTAGCGTGGATGGAATTGCACTTGCCAACAGACTGTCTCTGCATCTAGCTGATCGATCATTCTACCGTGTTTCAGAATCGTGGTGGTTGTGTGGTAAACTACGTGAAATCCGGATCGCATAATCCAATCGACTTAGCTTACAAATAATGAACTGAAGCAATAAACTGCTATGCTATCATAGACAAGGCATGGAAACCGATTAATTGTCTGTCATTTACATCGGTGGCATCTATCCAACCCAAAAATAGGATGGCGTAAAGCTCAGCGACTTCGAAGTCGTCCTATCAAGTTTAATTATCTCTGACTCTGATCACTCTTAATATATTTATTGGTGATTTCAACTTAATTTACACGGGGTTTACCATAGACGTTGATTCCAGAGAGTACGGAACGAAGAGCGAATTCTGTTGAAACCTGAGAGCGGCACTGCGAACGACCGGTGTGAAGATGATGCGTGGGATCTGGAAGAATTTTGGTATGAAAGACACACGGCTAATAATTGACATTCCTCGGCGAACAATGTTAAAGTCGATTTTAAGTACACTTGCTAGAACAACAGGTGAAAAGTAAAGATGGATTGGAAAAACACATTGGTGTCAAATCGGGAGCTGGTGCTTTGTTTCACCTCGTAGTGTCGAAGCTTCCTGATTTGAAATGACAACCGTACGAGATTCGTTACACAAGTAGAAATGTGAGAAGTCCACTTCAGATTTTTATCAGTAGTAATTCCTAGGTATTTCACAGAATCAACCCTGGTAAGGGTTTTTGAGTTGATGAAAGATATCTCGGATGAGTAGGCTGACCGAGAGAGAGAACAGACATTCGAAACATTTAGACATGTTGATATTTAAACCAGCTCGTGCACAGAAATCGCAAACAGAAGGCAGGTTGTTGGTAAACTTTAAATATCATTGTTGTTCGAAACGGCCTGAGAGAGGGTAACATCATCAGCATACTTGAACAGATGACAAGGGGAACTAGTAGATAAGTCACTGGTGTAAGCAGATAAGAGATGCGGTGAAAGAACAGCACCCTGTAGCGCTCCTGCTTTGTTGATTAACGGTTTCGAAACTTTACCGTCTATTCGTGTGCGCTGGGTTCGGTTAGTAAAGTAATCAGACGGCCATGCTAATAAAGAACTGGGACAATCAAATGTTTGCAGTTTGTGGAGTGGAAGAGACCGTGGGACGGAGTAAAATGCCGACGAATAGTCCAGAAAGGCGCGACGCACAGATTTCATCGATGCTTTTGAGGACTTTCAAGTATGGCGAACGTGGGAGGTGGATCTGTTAGGGAGTTTAGGAAGATTCATGGAAAAACGTTGGCCCATTATTCACAGCAGACTATGTCACCTGAGAGCAGATAATAAGGCAACGGGGCGAAAGCTTCTAGCTGAATTAGTAACACAGTCAGATTTAAGGATGGGAACAATAGTGACGGGTCTCCAGCAGTCAGGGATAGAGGATGAGCTTAATAATGTTTTAATCAGGTAAATGATTGCATCCGTCTACGGGATACAATACACCATTGTATTTGTAGTATTGGTAAAATTTGGTGAGATAATTTTGTGAGTAACGCAGACGATAGGTTGAGATTCACTCCTTAAAATAGGTTTTGCATGTGAATAGATTAATTTGGTTGGGACGTGTTTAGCGAATGCCCGTACTGTCCGTCGCTTCGCTCGCGCAGAACGGTTACTTGTTTGTATGTTATTGTCTGGGGAAAGGGTTTGGAGTGATCAGTCGATGTCACTTTATTGTTTTGTACTGTGCTGCATTGTACTTTTTCGTACACAGGTGTCCGCATTTCAGTCCGAAAGGACGCGTTCGTCATCTCATCAAAATACAGAATTGGAAAGAGAAAACCGTGGTGAAGATTGAAGCGTCTAAAGTCACAAGAGAGAGTGTGTAGAAAGCCGGTCACAACCTACTCCCGATTGGTGAGAATTTGTGGTCTAGATTGAGTCGAAGACCCCGTATGGCTTGTTTGAATCTACGGAACGTGTATAACGTTCGCTGGACTGGTACTCCATCTGGCATGTGCTTTGTATCTTTAAACAATACGATGCTGTGACATCATAAAGATGCCTGGCAACAGTACCAAAATTGATATTCCAGTGTAAGGAACTAACCAGTGTTGGTTCGACAGCTTCTTGACTAAGGATGATAGCACGTTATTAGAAGTAAGCGCGTATGTATCTGAGGTTACAATGGCCTACGCTGAACTGAAGCACTTGTTGCCCAAACCTAATAATTGCATACGTTCAAATGTCATGTATGATACGAACAATGTGCTCAATTTTGTTGTGCGGCTCCGAGACATGGGATTTACTTGCTGAAGATCCTGGTCTTTCACAGGTTTCCGATCGTCATTGTCTACCTAGTATCGTCGGGACTGGATGGATTGATTGCGTGATCAGTGTTAATATTGGATTTCTAATGTTGCGTACCGGTTCTGAGAATAATTAAAGAATATGCTGGACTTTGTGATTTGGGTCATGGATCATATATCGTGAAAATTACTCTAATGTACAATGCCCTATTGTGCATCCGTTCCAACCAGTGGAAGAGACCACGTGACGGTTAACAGATGGCACCGTAGCGTGGAAATGGGAAATGTACCGTTGCAGCAGGTGTCTCATGTCTTCATGAATAGGGTCCAAAAGATGTTGGCCAACGGATTTGAGACACTGGGTCACACGGCAACGAACCGCGACCAGTGGCGATCATCTTGTTCTTGTTTGTCGAAGCAGAACGATTGAAAGTTGTGCTTAAGCACCGGTAGAATTCAGTTACAGCGGCCGACTAGAACGACTTCCGGCGAAGTTGGCCGGCGGTGGCCAAACGGGTAAGGTCCTGTCGTTTGGACATGAAGGTCGCGGATTCAAATCTTCCCACCGCCGGTCAACCTTTCCACCTGTCAGCCCTCTGTTGGCCGCGGCCCCCTTCCTGAAAATTGGTGTTTGTTGTTGTTTCATTAATAAAGGAAGTAAAAGATAAAAGATTTGAATCGTTAGGAGCTCGAGTGGATGATAAATCGACTAAGGAGTCACGTGAAGAAAACCCAGTACTTTCGGGCCTTGTATCCTCCTCCTGAGGGTCAGCTTTGTTTGACCGACGAAAATCCTCCCACGAATCACCGTTTGAGACACTGGATCTCACGGCAACGAACCGCGACCAGTGGTCATCATTTTGTTGTTGTTTGTCGAATCAGAACTATTAGAAAACGTGTAGCTGCACCGGTAGACTTTAGTCCGTGTGTTGGCCGCTACTCTAGTGTTATTTTTCTTTCGCATGTGTACTCCAAATCCGCCTTATTTATTTATCCTTTTTGTGGGAATGTATAACAGTATTAGCGCAATACCAGCGCCCAAAGGAAGCCGCTCCTGAATGCACGAGTCACAACGGCCGTTTAGACTGGCCGGCAGTGGCCAAACGGATAGGGTCCTAGCGTTTGGATGTGAAGGTCACGGGTTCGATTCCTCCGCCACCGGTCAACTTCGCCAAGTTGCAGCCCTCTGTTGGCCGCGGCCCCCTTTCCGGGAAAATAATGTACACAGTAAATAAAAAGATAAACGATTAGAAGCAAAATTACGTTATGGTATAACATATCTTGGCTATTTGGGGATATTGTCGGTAGATTTTGAACAGTCAAGCAGACACGGCCCGGGGACGTTTATCCGTTAGGTGGTAGACATAGAATTCCGTTGGTTGCACTTTTGCCGTATGAATGTTTAGCATGTGCCAGTAGTGAATGTGAACGAAGTTCAACGGACAAAATCAAATTGACCGGAGAACCAAAGGGATGGGACAATTGACGACAGTGGAGGAATCGTGGTAATACCACGAGGAATCGGTTATTCAGCTAGGTCACCGAATTTGGAAAACCAAGTTCCATTTATCCGGCTGAGAATTGCCCGGGAAAATAAATTCTTCGGCATTACAAAAATTGTTTTGAATCATTCGCATGAATTATCCATTGTTCAATTAGTCAGTGCAGTGAATTAACAAAAAACGTTGAATTTGAGCAATTGGAAAATAGAACAGACTGGTTTCCACCCGTAGTCAATATCAAAGAGCAGTAACTTTCGAATTTTAACGTCAGTCAGGTCACTAAAATTTGAGGCTACTGTGTCACTGCGGTAGTTGATCGGACGAAAAAAAGTGGATGTGTTAATAGCGACGTTCCATGCTTTGTTGAGATGAAACGTGAGACAGATTCGTTAGCCGAATAGATAGGTATACGGAGGACAAATGAAGGAAGTGCCTAATGATTTGTGTCTGTTTGTGTATGTCCTTGTTAATGAGGCGCAAGGCAATGACCACTTCTCTTTCGGGTGATATTGCATGTATTGTGACGTGATAAGAGATCCCTACTAATAGTGCTTAGTGGTAGTGACAGCAAAAGTTCAGACTAAGTGAGCAGCTCTGATAAGTCTCGTGGTTACCATTGGATTTGTTCGAAATGATCCATTCGAAGACGAATCAGTGAAGTTTTGGACGCGAACATACATCTTCAGTTGGTCTGACTGCCGAAGTAGCCTAGGGTGCTTTTCAAAAACCATCTACACGTGATCAAATGTTTAGAGAGACCACAGTCCCAAATCAGTGTAAAGGAGAAATGAAGAGAACAGTTGAACTAATCTATCCTGGATTGGTTTTGAAATACCGGTGTGATTATGGTCACCTGAGGCGTTCGGAAATTTAAGGACACTTTATTCTTCCCGTGAGTACACAAGAAAGCCGCTTTTCTTCAACTAAATTCCACACCGACTTACAGGACATGAGCAACCAAGCCCTTCAGGTCTCAGTCGCGCGGGCTGTCACTTTTCTGTTTTTTTCCCGCGGTCAGTCAGGAGTGAATCATGAGGACCGATCCGTTTGTCACGATCTCCGGGACTTTCCCAACCAAGTGAACTTCGTTAATCGTACCAAATTCACCTGTGTTTTCCTCAAAAGTCGTTTTTTTCCTGAATGACCCTAGTCTGTTAGTTTTCTGAAAATCGTTTTACTTCTTTTATTAATGAAACCAATGTACACATCATTGTTCAAGACGGGAACCACAACCATTAGAGGTCTGTCAAATGGGGAAAGTTGACCGGCAGTGGGAGGACTCGAACCCTCAAATCTCCGGTCCGAACGTCACGACATTATCCGTGTGACCATCACCGGTTTCTCAAGCGCAGCACCAGTGTGAACATTCGTATGACCGTCTTATCCAACATGTACCCCCAATTATTTGATCGGCACCAGCACAGATTGCCTGGAACGGAGACTTAACATTCATCCTTCCAATTAAGAATATCACATAAAGCTGTGCAAATAAATAAAGGTAGACAATCACGCGAACTGCCTTTGATTAACACCGGATTGTTTCAGCCAGCCGTTCCAGTTTTCGTTTGTCTGAACACTAGTATTAGCAAAGGCAATCTATGGTAACCAAAATATCAACAAAGTACCAACTAATCCGACTAAGCCGCGTTATGGATCAATAATTATTTGCCCATAACGTATCACAAAGAGGATTATTTCTTCCGTTCAATGCGAATCTAACTCCTGTCCGATGTATTAGGACACATCCAACTTTAGAACGGCGGACCCTTAGAAGTTTCAGTGCGGTTGACATTTTATCCTCCCAACCGGTTGCGGTGTGTGCCTAAAGCAAATGACAGTGGAAGTTAGGCGGTAGGTCTCGTAGTGCTGCCGTGATGTGGCCAACCCTGGCAGTCCCCTATCTCGGGTTCGAGAAAAAAGGACATAAAATGATGGTTTCTAAAAAGAACGAAAGATTTGTGCAGTGTTTTGTCGGTTTCCAGTGGTTGGTCTAGCGGTAACCGTGTACGACGGAATGACTATTGTGAGTGTACCGATAGACATTTATTGGTTCATTCAGGCAACCGAAAATGGTATGTCATTCATTAGTTCGAACTGTCGGTTTTTCCGAGGACTTTGAAGAAATATGGGTCATTCTTGTTGTTTTATCTCTAGTCTCCGTTTTAGTTGTGTCTTTATGGTTATTTGTGTTGTGTGTCCAGGGTTCATTCTTTCCGTATTAGTCAAATCGTCCGGGTTGGCATTTCTCAAAGTAGCCGTCCAACCGAAGCGTGTCGTTGCCCGCTGAACATCCTATTGGGTCTTTCGAGTTGCCGTTATGACTTTATAGACAGGTACCAAATGACCTCTAATGCACTGCTACTTCTTCTTTGTCCAGTATATGATGGCTATTTGTAAAGCATGGCTCGCTTGACTGTCCAAATCACTGGAACAATCGGCCTTTGACGACATATACTACTAATAAAAATCCGGCGTTCGTTTAAATCGCAGTTTTATTTATTCAATACTGAACGCGAAAAAGGAACGAATGCGTTGGTAACGAGAGCTTATGATGCAACTTCTGACTATATAATTTGCACCATACGTTCAAAATGGGTCACGTGAACTGATCATTTGTTACTCCGCGAAACGTATCGTGTACGCATTTCAACGAGTCTTCATCTTTGAGAGTTTGAACCATCCTTGCCGTTATTGGGATGCAAACTCGGAATAATCGATTGCCGATCGAACGTCCTAGCAAATAAGTTGTTAATCGATCTTACCCCAAAAAAAACTGGACCAATCGTTAACAGTTCCTCCCGTACGTAACATTCACCCATTATTAAACGCACCCTTTGGTACAAACTCGTTCTTGTCATATCACATCACCTTGTTCCCAAAGTTATCACAACCTAGATTCACCAGATTGCATTGGCCATGCGTTTTCTATTGAGGTTTGATTATTATACACTGATTAAATTGATTTTAAATAGTATCGTATCATTTTTGGATCCGCACTTGTTTTCGATTGTGCCAGATTGGCTTCTAGTGCGTTATTACAGCGTGTGCTCGAGGTGGTTACTTGAGGCCCGAAGACAGTCTTCCGACGATTTGTTCAAATTTACGCCATGAAACAGATCTTCAGCACTACTCATTCGCACAATCACAGGTTGATGGCTCACATTAGTTCACTCTTCTTTTGGATGACTTCGCCGCAAGTCGTCCGAGTACGTCAACTGGTTTAAACATGGTTTACGGAGCTTGAATAATGTTGGATCGAATAAATGCTACATTAACATGCTTAGTTCAACACGCGATATCCTAAGATTGTCTTTAAATCCTTTACCCTATTATGAATACTTGTACGGAAGTAATCAGACGTTGGAACCAATTACGTTATGCCAGCTAATCTGTGCTCGCGTGAATCACTAATGGACAAGTGCTATGCGGGGAACTGAAGTACCGTAAACTTTGAACAGTCTGCACTTTATAGGTCACCGACCAAAGCGTCTAACTGAAAATTATTCGTCCAGCGTTCTTTTGCCATTTCTAGTGGGACGAATATGAACTCCTGATAATATCAAATAAGTAATAAAAAATTGCGTACAGTTCCCACTGTTTCTTAGTCTCGAGCTGAGAAGTGAATAAATTCACATACTACTGATTTCGTATTGGAAAAGCAGTTACAATTTCTTGATGTATGACTAGAAATCATGCCTGCTGAGTTGAAACTCGTAAGTTTACCTTTGCAAACATTCAAACTTTCAAATATATCGTAGCATGAACATCGTCTACTCACTAGCGCACACGTCTCAGTCCGAAAAAAGGTATACATTTACTCTTTGTCAAACATATACACGTAAGATAATGTTCCTCCAAAAAGGATTAAATTGTTACAAACATATCAAAAGATTTGAAAATGTGATTTGTCTAAGACATTCAAATGTCGTAGATTTAAAATTCGCGCCATCCTATTGGTTTAAAAAGACTCATAAAAACCCTGCCTCGAAAGTCTGCTGTTTGAACGAAAGCGAGGCACGAAACCGTCCCCGTCACCGGAAGCACGTATCTATTTCGGGATGTGTTATTGTTTTTTTCTATTCATATGAGGAAATAAAAACGAACCAATGGTTACGAAACTGGGTTTGTCTTGCATGAATGAGAACCGACAATTGGAGATGAATCACACACCCGCTGATGAATGGGAAAACAACAATATGGGTAGAATCAAACAGAATCTATTTCAAATGATCAATTCAAGTGTTTGGTTGGCACTGGAAAATTCGAATATACAAAATGAAGCGAAAGAAGAAAGTACGGGAAATATTGAACTACTACTTTCCTCTAAACCGATTCAAACGGTTACCGAGTTCCTTCTGAATTTCGCCGTTTGTCAACATCAACGATAAGATTGGTCCGAACAACTATCGTTAGTGACGATTTAAGACAGGGCATATCACAAAATTGCATGTCGAGCAATTTAGATCGATGGATATCTTGAATTGGACTGTTGCTAAAAATGAATTTCGGGAATGATTTCCAATGTTCCCATCTCACCTATCCAATTTCTGCTCCGTTCGTCGGTCAATTAACTTTGTCAAATTACCGATGTACAAAAACTGGCAGTCTCATTATCAGTCTCACATATCATGCGAAGCATCGATTTGTGCTGAGCACTTGATTCACTGATCACCTTGTCACCATTGATCTGAAACGATAAAAAATGATGAAATATGACTGTGCAAAAAGGGTTTCTCAAAATAACTTACCCAACTGATAAATCCGTTATAAGTGGTGTTAAGAAATTCGGTTCCATTTCGATGTCGCAGGACTACGGTTGTCATTTGTACGCTATCTGATATGTCCGTTAAGACTATCCGGACAAATTTGACTTCTCTGCTTGTGGATAGTGAACTTTTTAATTTCCCTTGTCTAGACTGGTATCTTCGTGAGCGCATGTTAAGCGGGTCAGGATCACAGTTCCTTTTTCAATCGAAGGATCTGTCATCATCGTAATTTTTTCCCTGAACCTTAACGTCGAGGCGACTGGTAGGAACGGTCACGCACCCGACTGCCGCTTTCCGTTTGTCCGATGTTGGACACGACACGTAGTGAGGAGCTGTGCATGCCCACTCATACTTGCTCGCTTTTTGTACTAGAGAAAAGAATTCTGCTCGACCAGCTTGCAGCTTTGGTCACCATTTCTCCACATTACATTGAATTAAAGTATTCCTTTAGCACATAATTCTGCTAGTTCATCTGATTGACGAATTTGTTTTGCGTTGTCAATTCCGGGCACGCAGGCCCGCATGCGGGCGCACGCGCGCGCGCGCAAACATACACGTAGATATCTATGCACTTGCACGGACAGAGCACTGAATAACACCTCCAATGAACTTTGCGCATCCGTCTATGCACAGATCTAATCGCCGTTCACGCGATCAGAAGATAATTTGTCATTCCAAACACAAAATCTGGAGGCGATTCAAATACTCGGATGACTGTGGTAGCACGTTGTTTGATTCAATTTAATCAGATGTGCTAACGAAAGCATCACTTTTTGACTAATGAAGTTTACTGGCCTTGAGCCCACTAGTGGTCGGGGCTCAAAGTCACGTGCATAGCACCGACTCAGACTTGGCAACTGTTGTTGGAACGGTTGTTACCCAAGGAAGGCATCACTTGTGAATTCCGTGAGGGATTCGAGATTGAAAGAAATGATCTCAGGACATTTGATCAACGTTGAACTCGGGAAAAGTAGACTCGAAATGGGCTCTCCGTTGAGCCAATCAGTGGTGCACATCCCGCGTGGCATCCAGGGCTTGAACGCCGGGTTTCCAAATTGGATGGTGTGCGTGTCCCAACTAAGCTACCATTTCCCACTGCAGTTTATCAGCATGACCGTAATAATCTCGTTCAGGCATCTTCCTCAGTGACATCCACCTGTGCCCGGCAGCCTCGAAGATGGAGTCCGAAAGGTAGCCGGCCAAGGACAGAAAAAACCGATTCCACCCACTACTCATAAGTATTTATGTGCTCTTTATAAAAGAAAGAAAACACATTGATTGAATAACGTTACAACTATATTGGAATATCCTTGTTTGAGAGCGTGATTTAAGCGAAATCGTGAATTATATATGTGTACTACCCGATTCCATTGTCTCGCTTGCCAGCAGGGCAAATGTACGGATGCCATCTACATCCCTAAAACCCTACCAAAGCAAGTTTTAATTAGTATTTGACGAAGGATGCAGTAATGACTGCCACAGAAGTTCACGGAGTAAACGCTCATATGCATGCGTATATGTACTAGAAGAGAACGAAAATTCCACAATACACATTCAAACGTCGCCGTTACAAGCCGGAGTTAAATCGGCGAACTTCCGTTTACCGGTCAGATGCTGGTTTTGGAGTTTTCGTGAAATGGTTAGCACATACGAAATATGTTAGTGGACATCCGGTGTTGGACAAACCAATAATTTAGTGAATAAAGTTTTTTCGTTGATTTTACTCATTTATTTAATCCTGACGGCTAATTTCCAATGGAATCGATTAGCACAGCTGAACAGAAACCAAAAGACATCGTGACTCATGCTCAGGTGTTTTAAGATCCCCTGAATTGTCGGACAACGTGCCAGATGAAATATTCCACCGATGTACTAACTAATGAAAATTAGTGTAACTTGTTTATTTTCAATCGACAAGATTCATTCTAGTGATGGTTCGATAGAGTTGGCAAGTTCGATTCTGATTTTTGATGTGGACGATTGGATGCTATTGGTGATATTTTCTGCCCGCGGAACTGGACAGTTTGAGCAGATGCGCGTGTTGACCAAGATTACATGTGATTGAACTCACACCATGTTTGGTGCTTAGGTCTCTACAAAAAATGAATTCATTTTTGGCACCTGATATGAAAAAGTAAACCATTTGGGCATAGAATTATTTCGATTTTACCGGGAATCTTACTTGAAAAATTGTTAGACTCAAATTTTATCTTCGCAAACTAACGTCATTATGGTATGTGAGATGTAGATAATGGATTCGTCATCCAAAGACACTCATTTCGAACGCTGAGACTACCAAGAGCGGTCATAATCCACTACGGAAGACCACCTACTCTGGTAAGGTTCGGATGGCAAACTATCCCTCTTCCATCGCCGATCGGGGTGACGTTGTCACGGTAAGATGGTTGACAACTGAATCCCAGGTGTGATGGAAATTAGGATCAAAATCAATTTTCCAAACTACTGGGCCGTATCCATCCAACCTGTCAGTGACCCAAAAAACGAATTATCATTCTATCAATTGTTACCCTAGGACACGACGGAAAAAAAGTAAGCAACTGATCCTACTCTGTTGTCATCAACATCTGTGAGCATTATCACGCTCGCTTTAAGGAGTTTTGCATGATCAACGTATGAACAAGAAAGACACGGGGTCTTTCTCATCCAGCTACCTTTCCCGAATTTTCAGACAACTGATGTGTCCGATTAGATAACCACGATTAGGATGTGAGCAAAGCGATGTTGGACAAGGCTATTTTAGCGAAGTAAATTCACGCGCTAGTAGACTAGAGACAAATGTTTTGTCGAGTGATTGCCACTCATTGCCGAGGTGTGCCGGATACGCACATCTGATAGGCAATAGTAAACGCCAAACAAGGTCACATCGCTTCTGGAATACGTGTATGTGCATGACCATCCATTTATGCATAAAAAATTATACATTTCTAGATTTGTTTCTGTGTACACGTGTGTGTGCATGTGTATATGTGTGTATGTATGTATGTGCGTGTGTGGGAAGGCACATCACGCTGGTTAAAGTAAGCTCTACTTCAGTTGCACTACCTAAAGTGTTTTCCTCTGCTTATTAGAAAAAAATCAATTTGTCGGATGCTAACATCAGCCAAAAATGAAACATTCTTTCATACGGAAAATGTGTCATATGTTTTTTGACGAAGTTGGAGAAATAGCAAACACTGATAGGCGAGGTAGCTCGTTTTTCATGGTTTATAATCACTCCACTGGAACTGGGCAGCCGAAGGGACAGGGGATTGCTATGGTGAGAAAAAAGAAACATGAGGGTTAACAGTTTGAAACATTTTATGAAGTCGATTTAACTCAAGATCACCTGTGTAAGCATGATAGTAGTCAGTGTACGCTAGATTTATGCCCATTAAAATGTGTTGTGTGATGAAAGTGGGCAGGAGCAAACTCGAAGTAAGCATGAACTATTTTTGTGAGTACATGGGGAATTGAGCAGCCAAACCGACACCGTCTTCGTTGTCTTCCAGACTGGACATCTCAATGGCCTGGAAAATCGACCCCGGACTCTCTACAATGGGTTTATCGTGTGAAGTAAACTACCCAGGTGGTCGACTCTGACTGTATTCGTTCTCAAGCAGGCTGGATGACGCGTATCCATTAAGTCTGACAAGCATCACATTGTGCGGCCAGTACACGTTGATTCGTAGGAACAACCACGTAAATAAACACTGGCAGCAAATCTGTTCATTCTAGTAGAATTCTGCTCTCGACCCTGAGGTTGACTCAATCAAACTGACAAGAAATTATATATAAATCACAGTTGTGATTCTTCCGTGGACTCTTTGACGAACAGCTTTCATGCACAATCCTGGCGCTAAAAGTTATATTCTGGTGAGACATACCGATTCGGAGTGTACAGGTATGTGGATGTTTTGACAAGAGACTACCGGGTACGCATACCGCGAAACCGGTCGTGTGCTCCCGGGGAAATTTGGTTCACCCATCCAGCTACTACTTACAATATGTGTGTTTATAGTTGCATTAGTATAAATATTAGTGATTGAAATCCAGCTCACTCGCCAGATGTGTTCCGAGAAATTTGCCAAGCCATACAAACGTGCCGAACTGGTATCCACGTGATTTAGATAGAACATTTTGGCTTTGCTCGGGAGTACAATGTTCGAAGAATACGATGTGCACATTTGCAGGTTATACTTGATAATCTCACAACACAAGGCTTAAAATACCCAAGGTTCTAAAGCAAATGTTGTTTGCTTTCGTCAACCTTCCTTCTCATTTCAGTTGTTTTTGAAATGTCTCGTGAATCCACACTGGCACTCTGTTTTGTCTTTAAAACGCGAATTCTCGTTGCAAATGAACTTGATTGCATATCTACACCAACCGTACGGAGACGAGAAACCATATTTGTTTACGGCGAACGAAATATGTGACAAATATTTCATGTGAGCTTGCTTTAAAAAGAATTTTCAACCAGAAAACTATTTGGCCCAGATGAGATGCGAATTCATCCAGGAAGGCCACGGTACGGAAAGTGCCGTGTACTGCAGCTTAAGAGCTTGAAATCATTGTGGGACGCAGAACAGCTTGCAGAGAAATCCGTGGGAAGCTCAAGTGATTGTAACTCAGAGCAGCAACAGTGCCTGACAGGATACCTTTTCATCAAACATTTCCTCAAGCCTCCAAACACCTCATCATGGTTAGGACTTGGTGCTATAGGCTCTGTGTCGACTATTAGGAATGAACTCCTTTGGAGATGCTCCGAAATGACCGCGCGTCTCAAATAGTTTGCGCTTAAATAGTCCTACGTATTGTCTTATAATGGCCGTGCTGTTCGTATAAATGGCCAGCGCTCTTCAGCGTTGGTAGGCCGTCATTCTTGAGTAAAATTCAAGGTGACGGGATGTTCAAGAGTCACTTCTAATTTTTCGTGGCATGCCATTTATCAAAACAATTGGGCTTGTATCTTTGGAGAGTTCCTTAGGCACATTTGACTCGTCAAGGCAGGCACATATCATTAGTATCACTCAACCGCATCACATACGGAATACTGCTTGAAACCTTCAACAACTTTTGAAGGACACAAACCAGCGAAGACGACGGATACGTTGAATGCGAATTCGCCGGCGAGACTATTACTTTGTCTCACAAGACTTCGCTGTTATGCAGTCGGTATTAAGCGGCTTGGATGCGAAGGCAAGATTTTCGATCCGGAGATAAACGCTACAAAAAACGACAATGTTCGTTTCCATCACATGGGGCAGTGCAATACATCTACTTCAGTGAAACAAACTGGGAACAGATGCATCACTTCAAGTACCCGGCTAGTTCCATTTACTCCAACTCTCAGGCTGGCTGCTGGGTTAAGTGCATCTGTAAGACTGATAAAAACACCGTGGTCTCGTGGTGAGAAAAACCCGGACAAGAAATCCATGTTTACCGATTTGCAGCTAACATTGAACAATAAAACACGGCCGGCTGCGGGACAAAATTCTAGTCGTATGAACGTGTTCCCAAGGCCATCGTATATCGGCGCTACATGAAAAACGAACAGTGTTCGTCATTTCTTCGAAACCATTATCTACAATGGTTCGGCAAAACCGAAACAGAACTGACTGTGGTCATGTTGTGCAATCTCAAAATGTCCCCTGGACACCCAACTGAAGTTCTGGGTCTGCACGACTGAGTCTGATAAGTATCCCCGGACCTGTCGATCGGTTCTCGGAGCACAGGGATAATAAAACAATTCGATTTGGCTCCATATAAGCAGCCCCCGGAGTCGTTACGCTTGAACGGTTACGATGTCAGACATCAGAGAAGCTCATTTGCTTGAGCTGTTCGTATAATAACACAAAATAAAATGAATTAGGTCAGACTGAGAACGGATAAACGATGATCACGTATGCATGTGTTCGCGTCCCAGTTCGGGCGCGGTGGATGTGGATCGCTGATGATTCCGAACAAGGATGAAACTACTGTACAATAGTGTTCCCATGGTTTCCTAATAATGAGTTGAGCGATGATATCATGATCATGCCAGCGTCAAACATGTTATCCGAAATATTTTGGCTCCTTTTCTTAGCGCATGGTTTACGAATTACCAACCAGAACTAGTTGGGCATATTTCTCTTTTTTGTCTACCCAAGTGTGTATGTGTGAAGAACCTATTCAACTGGAGCGAACTTTCATTGTTCACTTTTGTTTCGTTCTGTTCACACGTATGAATTGGACCAAATAGGCGAACACGGATTGCACGGTCAGAATGAAGTCGGTTCCCTATTTATTTTTTGTTTAATTTTTAAAATTTCATCTTTTCTTTTTTCACTTTGAATGCAATCCAAGTGTGAATGACTTTTAAAGAACAAAGACCAAGTCAAACGGAGTGTTGCCAGGTGCACGGAAGAGGCGGGAAGGGGAGTTGATTGCACCCGGTGCGAAACTTCGAACCGGTGACCTTCACATCCAAATCCCGCCATCTAGTCCCCCTGACTACTCTTCGATTCAATTTCTGCCAATTTTTTCGAGCTCTGTATTTGTTACATCTCTAAGACCGAAAATGATGCAAGCGTGGTTCGAACGGTAGCGTTCGACGCACGATCGAAAACTGAGCTCTCGTCATGCCAAAATGTTCATTTGTAAAGTTGTTTTTGTTACCGAAATGGCGGTTTGAAACATGAAATAAGAGTTGGTTTGCCTCGCGAAATGTGCATTACACGGGGTAGATTAGAATTTTTATGAGTCTGCAAAAACAAACCACGACCTCGTTCAGTTCTCGGTCTCCGGCAAGGAGCCGCAGAATATGTAATTTCACTTGATGTTTTCCTAGATGGTCGGGCCAGATAGAGTTACACTGTCTGAAATCTGGAGAATCGCAGAGTGAAATGTTTCCTGGGCACGTTAGCAAGAGAATGTTTGTTGGAACTGTTCGCAAACTGATCCGATTTGGCCGAGATGACGTCTACAGAAACAAACACCACGATAGGATGCTTAATTCGAATCGCTGCCTAAATTCCAACATATAAATTCTTTTGCAGATTGTTTTTTTCATTTTCGCTGGTCTCGCAACTGATTATTGATTCATTAAGGTGCGTTTTTCAGCCAAGCGATCTAGGTCAAATAAAACGGTTATCTGTTCAGACAAAGGGGCATAGTTCATATTCCCTAGACCAAAACGAAGTCCGGATCGATGTGGCTAGCAAAATCCGCTGAACGCTAGATATAAGGTCAAATCAAATCAAGGTATTCAAGTTTGTTTATGTTTTTCGTTAAATGTGAATGCATCAATTTGCGAATCATCAATTGCCAGTACCACAGACACTGGAGGTTTTTTTATCCCACTCCCTAAGCCGTTTGTAATATGGACAATGGTTAATCAAGGCCGAGTATGTGTATCACTAGTCCCGGTCCGCAGGGGTCATTCATTTCCAAGTGCATGCCAAGTGTTAGTTTTTTTTTATTTTGAATAAGCGACTGGGATTACCGAATTCGTTGTTCATGATACTGTAATGCATTTCTTTTGTAAACGTTTGGCTGAAAGATTCTGCCCTGTTGCTCTTTAAGTAATCATCCGACTGACCTATTCATATTCGCAGTACCAAAAGACCATCTGTTCTCACTCATCGACGGCTTTATGTTTGCCCAATCGACACCATATATGAAAACTCGCCCGGCTTGGCACCACGTCTGACCCTAATGAGATCTTGGATGATTTTGTGAGGCTCCGAGTATTTTCAAGGTCATGGTTTCGGATTTCTCTTTCTCCCCCCACGTAGTAGCAGCGGTAGCCGCCATGTAGTATGCCATTTCCGTCACACACACACACACACACACACACATACACACACGCACGCTTCTGGTGTATCATTAAAACGGCCGGCTGTCGTTGTTGAATTCAAACTGGACACGTGATCGCAATGGTTGTTCATTAGACAGCTCAAACAAAGATGCCAGGCTTTTCAGGTTCATCACGGGTGAACCAGTAATTCAAGAAGACAGACGATTTGGATTTTTACCGAATGGGGGATTGTCATGCTCATTCCAATGTAATAAAGTAGATTGAAACCAATGAATTAAAAAACTAAAATTCCTTATCCATCCAAATCGTATGCCTCTTGGTATTTCCAGCCATCGCTTGGGTTGGTCACACTGGCCGTCGGTTGATATAGATCAGCTAACTTTCGATTCGTCCACGCCCAAGATAACGAACATCAATCATGATAGGATTCGTCGACAGACTAAATGCATCACCCAATCATGTTTTCCATAATTTGTCCGACTGATAAAGGGTCTTATCATAGTCCAGTTCTTGCCATTCTGTTCCCGGGCACATTGTAATTTCCCGGTTATTTGAAATCATATTTCTGAAGCACTTTGGGTGTGTTTCAGTGTACAATGTCCCAAGTGAAGTTGTTCGAATGAAATGCGTACCCAATGACGCACATTATTCAAACAAACGTATGCTCAGCTTCTTTGGACATATCACGTGGCTCATTGTCTAGCCGATGTAATTTGAAATATTTTGGGTTTTTACTGTCATAATTCGGAATTGTTGTATAGATTATCAAAATGCACTACTTGTAAGGCTCGGCTTGAAACCCCGGGAATAATGGGGACTTCGAGAAGACATGGAGAAATTTCGTCGTAAACTCCATTGGGATTCAACCCTGGTCACGTGATGAGACGGTCCAGAATAAAAGCCCAAGAATTCAGCGAAAAGACTTGATTATTGTGAACAAGCATTTTCTGTGAAGATAACAGATTAATGAAAACTCAATCTGCACTTCTCTCCAAAACAGCAATTTCAACTTTGTTCGAAGTAGTTGAATGCCTGAATCGATTTTTGCTCAAGTTAAATTTGTCTTCACTGTGTGGTGCTTTGGTGTCTCGAAAACCCGAGCTTAACAACTACATATTGAACGCTTTCAATTATCTTCTTTTGCGTGTCCGCTAGCAGGCTCCTTAGATATGCCCGAATGGGCAAGAGATAGGCTACGGTACTGTTTCTTTTATGTGAATCGTTGTTAGAGTTGCCTGATGCGTATACATAAATAGTATTCATACTAATCTGTCTCGGTTTTGTAACTGTGGCACAAACCCGTGACAACAGTGTTATTTTTGTTTGCGGATTGTGTATGTCCTAACAAAACAATCAATTAAATTCCCACTCGGTCCATTCTGGGTTGGAACACTGATCAGGTATGCCACTTGCCAAATCATGGTTAAACATTGTCTGCTCAGCACCAAACTGTCAAATATTGATTAATGATTCGAATTGCTACTGTATAAATTATATTGTAGATTGCTCACTGATTGGCGCTATTTTTGGAGTACGACTAATTACTTATGACAAGTAGCGATGATTTCCCCACCGGGGTCCCAACGACATCACTGAAGTGTGAATATTAATTAGTTCACGAATACAAACCCCAAACAAGTTGGATAACAGTCATGCAATTGATTTCCCGACAAGACTGTCAATCAGGTTTCCTTTCTCACTCTCTTTCTCACGCGCGAACGCATGTCCACAAACACACACACACACGGACATAAAATTCATTCCATAAGAAACACGCAACTGGTAAAATTATTTTCGGTCATTGTCAGTCTGTGGACATCAATCTGATCTAGACGCATGAAGCTAGCATGTTTGATAGTAAAACTCGGGTAGTAGGCCAACCGCCAGCGGTGGCCAAACGGATAAGGTCGCGACGTTTGGACTTGCAGTTCGTGGGTTCGAATCCTTCCATCGCCGGTCGACTTCCCCACTTGGCGGCCTTTTGTTGGCTGCGGCTTCCTTCATGAAAATGGGTGTACATTGTTATTTCATTAATAAAATGTAAAAAAATAAAATCTGGGTGTAGGATCGTGTTTCTTCTGTGAATTTCTGAAGAACCAGTCATTTGTTTTCTTCAATATCTGACAAACATTTGTTTTGTCAGTATTTTGATATCTGACCATATGACTACAGTCAGGTTTTCCCCAACGACATTCACAAGATTTGTGTTAACGAGCATTTCTATATTTTCAAATGGGACAGAAAATTGGCAGCACCACGTTCGTTGCGATTCCGCGTCGTACATATCATTCTTCGTGGCGCAAATTAAAAAAAGATGCGCTCAACTGTCTAGTAGCGTTGTTTATTTGATGCTATCGTGACAGTGAATCCTACCGCTCGGCTGACACCACGGGCGGAGTGCACGTTTCAACTGGGACTCCGACCGGTTCATTAATTTATACTA
This sequence comes from Fasciolopsis buskii, assembly GCA_008360955.1. Classification (NCBI taxonomy): domain Eukaryota; kingdom Metazoa; phylum Platyhelminthes; class Trematoda; order Plagiorchiida; family Fasciolidae; genus Fasciolopsis; species Fasciolopsis buskii. The sequence goes on along the minus strand of LUCM01003497.1, from coordinate 95,343 downwards.
TTGGTCAGCCGTACTGATCAATGGTTTATTGGAATTCCACGTCGGTCAGCGGATTTCCCAGCAAGAGGCTCGTAATTCTAAGGAGAGCAGGAGTCCAGGCTTCTTCTGTTTCTCGTTAAATCCATGTTATTTGATGTGCATGTTAGAACTATTGGTTACACAATACCAAATTTTTACGCTTACAAGGTGCTTTTGGAGGTCGTACCCGCTGAAATTCAACTAAACCCAACCAATCTATCTGCCATTCAAAGGTGACACGCTAGCAGAGATAGCACGACGAAGACTGACTAGTGCTTTCAATAAGACATTCTACGCAGCCAAGCTTCGTATCCTGTTCAAATCCCGCCCCGTAGTGTCATTATGGTTGAAAGACAAAGTCCCTGATTCTGCAGCCTCGTTTTGTATCTATTCATTCACATGTTCCTGTGGGACAATGTACATCGGCCGCACGACCAGGCGCTTGTCTGAACACATCCGTGAGCACCACCCGGCATGGTTAGGCACTGGAACAATTAAGTCACTTCATAGCGCAGTCGTTTCACATCTAGCACAGACTAACCACACCGTGAATTTGACGCAAACGTTCCGAACTTTCCATTGTATTGTATTGTATGGACTTTTGCGTATATTCGATAATGCGGCACTTTAGTCAAAAATATAAGGGTAAAAATAAAATAGGGGAAAAAATAAATAAAACCAAATAAAAATACACTCGTCGAGAAAAAACATAAAGGAACTCATCCAGGAATAATCATATCTCATTAGGACAGGTCGCTCACAAATTAGACTGAAACCCGGTCACGTTTGGTCAAAATGCATGCTAAATGTGGGACAATGGAATTCGTTGAGATATTGATTCTCGAGGGTATAGAACGAAAAGCGGATCGTGCATAAATATGAGAGCAACACTTTGGAAGTTCGTTGTCCAGAAGATGCGTGGGATCAGAAAGAATTTTGTTAGCAAATTTCTCACATGCTGAAAAATGCTGATCACATAGATTAAGAGACAATTCAGTTAGTGGCATGAAAGACACCCGGCTAATAATTGATAGCCGCCGGCGAGGAATTTTAAAGTCTTTTTCCGTAAATCTGGAAAAATAACAGCAGAAAAGTAAAGAAGTGAGAACATACATTCGAAACGTTCAGATGTGTTGAGATTTAAATCAGCTCGTGCAGAGAAATCGCAAACAAAAAATAGACTGTTGGAAAACTTTGAAAATCATCTTTGTTCGAAACGGCTTGACAGAGGGCAACATCATCAGCATAGTTAAACATGTGACAGGGTAAACTAGGTGATAAGTCGACGATGTAAATAGAGAATAGAAACGGTGAAATAACAGCACCCTTTAGCACTCCTGAATTGTTGCTCAACGGTTTCGAAACTTTGCGGAGGCGAACTCGGATTTGATTTGTTCGCCTGAAGGAAAGGAAAGCTGACCTAGACTATATCTTGGCCCTTGACAGAAGCAAACAATGATCGCTACTTGAAATAGGAGCACGCAGTTTCAGGGAAAATAAATCAGGGTGGTTGGTAATAACTCAATCTAAAATGGAACCGCCTCTGGTGGGAGAAACGCAGAGATCAGTCAAATCAAACACAGTCAGTGGTAAGGTAGATGCATGGTTGAAATCGCCTACGACAATATACAGATAATCCTGAGGAATGGAAACAATAAATGCCAGGAAAGAGTAGAAAACAGACGTGATATTGTGTTGCGAGCTATGAGGAGCAATGTATAAATTCGTTATGACGGTGTCAGTATGGCGAGGAAACCTAGGATTACACTGTGACACGAGACAGTCAATTCCGTTTAGCAAGTACGCATAAATAACTTCGGATTTGCCAGACCAGAAGGAGTCTAGTTACGTTGCCATACAGCCTCCCGTCTTCTTGTTCGAAACTCTGTCCTGCCGATGGAGCCTGAAGCTGTCTATTGACACGAGTGAATCAGCGATATCCGGGTTCAGCCACGATTCTTGTATGCAGATGACACACGTGTGAACATGGATCGTTGATTGAAATGCAATGGATGGATAGATAGACCCACCATTTTCGTAAACAGAGAGTGGATGTTGGTACTGAACAATGCTGGAATGGACATCCTGGCTGGAAGTGTGCATTTAAGGGCTCCCTGCCAGCCAGCATGAATGCCTCTTTTAGATCGATTAGAAGCTCGTTTAGGTGCGGAAATACGGGATCCCAGTCCATGGTGAAGTGCGATACAGTTTTTGAACAAAAGTAATTCCGAGCGATTGTAGCGTCAAACGGAGAACATAATGGAACCAAATATCGGACAACAAAATAACGAAATAGGATGACACAGAAGTGTAGCGCAGCCAGTCAAATGTCAACAGTCTAGGATGGCCTGTTAAGCAATGCAGAGGCTGTCGCAATCCGTCTTCACCGTCCTCAATTGCGTTCTCAAAAACAATTTGTGGTTGCGCTTCAACTCCCCTGGCCCACCCTCCGTCCCAATGCAAACCCTAGACAACAAAACAGTTAACACAACACGTTCTTGTGTATTCACGTGATGCATGTAACACCACAAATCCTTTCCCCACCCATATTTTTAACTGACTAATCCAATCCTTCCTATAGTGAAGTTTTTTTCCAAATATATAGTGATGTAATGGCCTGAGTAAGAATCATTAAAAACGAGCTTGTTCGCCAACTTGTGTTTTCTCAGTGTGGTCGGTATGTATTTTCAAGGAAATTCTGTGGACATAACAACATGAAAACTGTCAGAAAGGGAGAGTGGTGCTTAGTTGATGAAAATACGAATGAGGGAATGCTCCATTTTTACAGAAAATCAGCGGCTATTCTGTTCCAATTGCTTTCGTTAAACAATGCAGCGTTAGACTGTTGCTAATCCGCCTACGGGCCAATTTGCTCATGGTTGAATGAATAGTTTCAATTTGTAAACAAATTGCGCCGAATCATGCATCACGTAAAGAGGAAATTCAACCCAATGGGAAACAATAATGAGAAATGGACAGAGTTTGTCCATTCGATTCTGGTTAACGGTTTTCAATCGTACTGAGATGAACTGCGTTCCGTCGGTTAAAATTTTGTCAATCGAAGCCAACCAATCGGAAGACATCATTGACTTTGGTGCTGATTTCAAACATCCATTTCGCTGACCGGTATGGTCACGTGTTATGAGATATGTTTCCGTTAATGAGGTAAGCAGTGATCCGAAAGTCTTTCGTATAGTTTTTTAAGTCTTGTGATTATGTTAGAAAAGCGTTGGGAATGCAAACCATGGACGATTTGGCTGCAGTAAGGCAAGTGTGCGAGGTAGACCCAGTGGAAATCAGGTACTACTTATTAACTTGTTATAACAAACTATGCCATTCTCAGCACAAGTAATGTTTAATTTCAATTAGAAATCTCCGTCATTCACAACGTGTCAAAGGGAAGGAACTAATACGCAAATGGCCTGCCTACTGAAAAGCGGTAGGTTACGTTACTGTGACTGACTGTTTGTCCAAATCAGTCGGTGGTCTCCAGTAATGCAAAGTTGTCAAGGCAACGGTTATTTCCACACCGCCTATTGTGGCTATGTTCGGAAACTGCTCTCCGAGATGTTTTTCCCCGGAAAATTCATCGTAAGCACATTTACGCACGATGTCTACAAATTCAACAGTCGTCAGTTCGAATTTCCTGTCTCCATTCTGTTCGCCTGCATTGGGATTTTATCCCCTAATTTGACTGGATCGAGTTTTTGACGAACCTACTGGTCGTCATCTCATTCTGAAAGTTGCTTCCGAATCGAATAGGCCGGAAAAAGCAATTTGACCGATTCATTTTCCGGAGAAACCTCCTCGAGGCAGAATAATTTGTGCCAGAGGAAAAATGAGAGCAGTCGGTGAGTGCATCGGCGTTCAACCTGTCCTCACGCTGTACCCCGCCTCGGTCGACCTGTTGTAAACGGATACAAATCGTGCGGAATCATACTGCTTTGTTCAACTAGGCGTTATCAAATTTGCGTCATATTTTAGCCGATCAATACTACTAATAATTCCAAGTATGAACAAGAGCTGTCCACGAGCTGATAAAAATGTGTCCGAGAGTAGATTTGGAGTCTGATCATCAAATCGATTTGTCCAGTTCAATGCGGTTTTTTCATCCAATGGCCTTGAATTTGTTAGCGCTGGATTCACTAGATGTTTGAAAAATTCCAAGTGCAACACTGATCGAACCAAATGTTCAATCAGCTTCCAAACCCACATGGAAAACTGCGACATTTCAGAACAAAAATATTCACATTCAGACACAGACAAGTTATCGACCGACGGCGGTCAAACAAATTAGGTCGCAACATTTGGACATGATGATCACGGGTTCGAATCCACTCACGGACGGTCAGATTTCCTAGTCGACAGCACTCTGTCGGCTGCGACCTCGTCCCCAAAGAAGTGGTATGTATTGCTATTCTACAATAATGGAAGTAAAATATAGAATACACTGCCTATTTGGCCATTCCATTTTTTGCTTGAATGCAACACTTCCGTCCGATTGACAAACTAATGAAATATTTCAATTTGTCTGACAAGTGTTGCTTGTCCCAATTGTTTGGTTCATCGATTTCGCAGAGAGACGCGTGGGGGAGGGAAACAAATTCAATTTGAAAAATCATTCGATCGGCAAAATTCAAACAGTGTGACACAACCCCCCAATTCTCACCAAATCTGGACGGCAAAAACAGATGCAATTTGTTGCCCTGGCGACAGCGAGTCACTGGGTCCGACGGGCCATTCGTCTGTATTTTGTTTCCTAGACTAGAGGGGATTATTAATTCGGCTTTTTTCCAGTTAACATGTCTTAGTTAGTTTAGAAAAAAACAAGCAGTGCAATTGCATCGAGTCTTGAATTATTTTGACTTCTGTTGGAGGAACATCTCCACGTTAGTTAGTTGACAAAAAATTAATTAAAATCTCACAAACGAGTGTACCAGTGCAGATCCAAAATAGCTTGCAGACAAAATTTTGGCTCATCTTAATACGTGTTGCGTTCTGTCCGTCAGAAAAAAATAGTTTAAGCCGAGCAGTCGAGTAAGTTGAAAGAAATAGAAATTAGACCTGTTTCTTCAATGTTCCGAACAGATGGACTTTAATCATCCAGTTCCCATTTCTACGGAGTTCTCTCGGGAGAGTTTTCGAGTCGAGAATCCCGTTTGTATTAATGACGAACCAACAAAAGATGATCTGAGAAGTTGTTTCGTCAGTTTTTTTTCGACATTTGAAACATATTGTTGCCCATCAACCAAAAATCATCGCGTTTTTCTTTTCTAGGTAGAACAAATTGCTTACCGTTTGGAAACGAATTAATTTCGTCCGGCAAAGGGCTGCCAAGTGGGGAAGTTGATCAGCGGCGGGAGGATCCGAATCCTCGACTTTCATGTCCAAACGCCATGATCTTATCCGCTTGGCCAAAGCCGATATATTGCATGATGTCAGAAAAAAATTATTTAATCCATCCCGGTATTTGGAGCCAACTCCAACGTACCTTCAAATGAATTTATACAAAAAGAAACTCGTGACTACATCCGGATTGTCCAATTCGTAAGACAGTATTTGCAAAATCTGTTAATCACTGCTTGACAGCATACACGAGTTCATGGACGAATCCGCTCTCGTAGCTGGGGTAACGAGTGTGTAAGTTTGTAACCAACGGTTTTGAGTTGCCACACTCAAACATTATACTGAATAATAATCAGTACTAGCTACTGCAGTCTACCTCACCCTATTAGGCCAAGACGGGATCGAATTGCCGCTTTATTAGACTGTTGTCAAGGTAGACGTTTCGATTTGTTCGTTTGATTTAGCAAAGCCGATCAAATCCGATCCGGACGTGCAAAGTTAGCAGGCCGAGATTTCGCATTTGGTGTACACTTTGATTCTTCCTAAACACTTGCCTTTATATTGATTGAGCGTCTGTTGCGAAGCCCAAACGAGGTCATCACCTTTTGCCTATTTTATTAATCAAACGAAAATGTGCATCACTTAACAGGATGGGGACCGCGACTAACATAGGACCGCCAGGTGGAGGGAGGTTGATCCGTGATGGGAAGGTTCGAACCCGCGAACTTCACGTCCAAACCGAGCGACCTAATCCGCTTGACCAGCGCCGATCTGCTCGTTGACTGAGTGCAATCATTCCTACTAGGTTTGCCCTAGACTAGAAAATTGGATATGACGAGTCACTACACCTAACGTGTTCGTCCACGGGATTCAAAATATGTCACTACCTACGACAGCCTATTCCTAATAGTATGAATCTGTACTCAAGATTCTCCGCGCTGTAATTTGGTCAGACACTTGGGAAAAATTGATCCGGCCACCAATGAATTGGACGCCTAATAATTTTCCACATTTTACGTATTTAGACAAATTTATCTTCCTTCACCCCGCCACCGCAACTGCCGGGATACGCATCGATGATTGCATGCATTACTGAAATGGAAACCCCACATGGGAACATTATGGAGAATGAGATTTTGTAAAAATTAGCACCTTCCGCAATGAAGGACGATCTTTCACAATGTGCCACCGATTCGCACATCAACGACAACACGTAACGACCAATCGGATTGTAGAAGTGCACATTTCAGCACTATCATGAAAATCGGTATTGGAAATTAGCAAATTCGAGTTTGTAAACGAACCAGCTGGGAAGCACGTGACTTGCAACCCACACTGTTTCGACTGGTGAGTACAAAACATGATATTCGCTGAAAATGAATGACTTGATCCAAAGCAAAACGATCGGGATCTGTTTAATGTTGCATGTGATTTTGTATGAAGTATCAATTTGACTTAAACCATATTTTTCTTCGATTTTATTTTATTCATCAACCAATAGTAGATGTAACGATTTTCCCGTTACAATACATGGGCTATTGTTAAGCTTCTACCCAGGTGCTACTTAGTTGGACAGAAAAACTTGGCATTCAAACGGTTTTAAAAGAGGTTTTTCATTTCGATTTTATTTTTTGGTTGTACGGATACCGAGTGTATGATTACGTAATCAGAATTTCGATCCTATTGATTGTGAACGGTTCTTACGTGTCATCTGCATACGTAAAATATGACCAATTTCAAATGTGGACAATTGTCCGAGTGACAACAGGAAATGAATCAGTCGGTCGAAGACCAGACACGGGAAATCAGCCAAACGTCCGAACTTACACTGGCCAGTATAGATCCGCTGATCATTCATCAATCGAAAACAATCATACTGTAACGATTCTATCTCGACTTGGGTCACAAATTTATGTGAAATAAAAGTACACAATAAACATTTTTACGAAAATGCAATTTAGTGATCCAAAAATTAACTGGGTACTGGAAAATGTTTACGGAAGTTAATCAGTTGAGACCCGGCCTAGGAAACAGAAAAGAATAAAGTGTTCTTATGTGCTTGATTCGAAGTATGCTACGTCAATATATGTATATACATTGTAATTAGCATTTGGATGATTGAACAAAATTAGCCCGGGAGCACACGACCGGTTTCGCGGTTGTAGTGACATATCTAACGAGCGATAATAATCGCGAAACCGGTCGTGTGGTCCCGGGCAAATTTTGTTCAAGCATCCAGATACTACTTGCTGCTTCTATATATACATATGTATATTCTGGGGTATTTTGCCCTCGTTCCTAAGGTTGGCTCAGCCCAACTGACAAACAATTATCAACGAATCACAGTTGTGGTTCTTCTGTGAGCTCTTCGACGAAGAGCTTCCATGCACACTCCAGATGCTACAAATTTATGTACATATATATATATATACATATGTATGCATATGAAACCTTATTTTGGCGTGGCTTTACTGTTTTTGTTCTCTCTAATCAAATCACAAAGCGTAAACATAGAATCTTGGGAAAAACGGTAAGCTGAAGCAGTGCACGAGGGTGCAGATTTCACGAACCACACCCAATTTGAAGATTAAAGTGGATAATTCTTTGCTATTTCATTACGCTTGGAAACTGATGACCGAAGCCAAGGTGAAGTGGTGCTCTAATCAGCTTGTCCTGAAATACATGCTGTGATACGCAATACAATTGATAGAATATGATAAAATTTGTAAGAATGAAGTCTGCAACGGTCATTGCAAAGGGATGACAAAGTGAATCTTGTATGCCGAGCAGAGCTCGATGGTGCTTTCAAGCCGGGAAACAATAAGACACTGTTTTGACTATAGGTTGGAATATTACTCCGTGTTTCTGATAAGTCCCGATACATTTCACGATCGCGGATCCCGATGTCTGTCCGATAAACATGTACTGGGCAGTCATGTGTTTAGTATGTCAAAAATTAATTTCAATGAGAAAGGAATCCTCTTCAAACACAATCAAATTCTGTCAAATGAAAAAGACGAATTGCTTGAATTTCTATTCTACAACTTTTCTGCCGTGTAAATTGGAAATAAGCAAAACCTCCGTAATTGATCAATAAGTTTAATCGGACTATGAACTAATTATTTTTGCTAAACGTCAGCAAAGTAGTATTCTCTCTCGGTCGATATGTTGCAGACTGAAACCACTCAGAATGACGGAAACTAGTCGGTTATGCTTCACTGTTACGACCTACAAATATTTATGCAGTGTTTCGAAAGCGTGTTGAATAGTGGTACGTATCGAATAGCCTCACATCTCGGTCAACACGGCAAATTCTGATTCCGAATTCCGTCTAATAACCGCCCGGAGAATCGAACAGGCAAGAAAGAAGGTCGAAGACGAGACCTCTAGCTCGACCGGATGTGTTGTTGCGATTTGTACGGTGCTGCTTCTATAAAATCTTAGGTGGCCACGTAACGTGCTTGCGTACTGCACACTTTCGCAAAATGTCCACTAGCACGAATTCCAAACTGAGGGGAAAATTTTGATATCTCGAAAACGAGGCGATTTTGAACAAAAGCAACAACAGATTCAAGATGAATGGCATCACTTTATGGGATTGCAGTTTCCTCCAGCAGGTAGGAGGAACTTTTAGCATGGAGCGCAATGGCTTTTCCTATCTCCAGCCCGAGATTTGCTGACGGGGTGGTTGAGCGTCTGTCCCGATGCTCGAACGATGAACGTGGATAAAACATCACACACGACAACAAACGCTAGCCCGATAGAATGTCATCATCATCATCATCATCATCTTTCAGCTGCCTTTTCGCCAAGGTTACATATGTCGATAAATAGAGTGAATATCCAAGGCGAACACGGAGTGGACCTAATCAGGTGGGAAAACGCAAGGATGCTGCAGTAGCTAACACACGGAACACAGTCTAATTGTACAAACACAGTTCTTCAATCATTCTGATTCGACATAAAATGACAACACAATCGACATTGTTTACATTTCATTGCCATGTCCTTTAGTGTCTCCAGCCAACTAGTTGACAAGTCTCTCGGACTCCAACTAAGAGGACGTGAGACACCTACGTTACCTAAGTTCGCTGTACATTTCCTCGTTCCACGTTGCCACGTCGTCTGTTCCCCTTCACTTGGTTTCTTTCATTACTTTGGAGGAACACAAACTAGGGCACGATACGGCAGACGAGTGTTCGCCATGAGCAACACGTGACTCAACCCCAACCAACGTAGTCTACCAAGTTTCATACGCTGGAACAAGGTAATCTCAGAATTGGCACCTAGTACTAGATTCCTGACCTCCAGATTACTCACCCGATCAATCCATCTAATCCTAGCCATACTGCGTAGACATCGGTGGTCGAAAACTTCCAACCCGACGAACATCTCCCAAAAGCATACTCCATGTCTCGCAGCCGTACAACAGAACTGAGCGCACCGCGGCGCAGTACACACGGACTTTCAACTTCAGTGAAATATCAGACCAACGCCACAAGTGCTTCAGTCCAGCGTGTTTACCTCTAGTGCCGAAGTACCATCGCATGACATGCAGCTATCAATCTAAGTGAAAAGGTTCACTTCATCCAGTACGAAGTTCGGCACTACTGTCATCCAATTCTGCAATAGCACTTTGGGAAATGAATCAGATACACTCTCCATCAATGAGCCAATGCGATTTTTCATACAATAACGTGTAATATATTGTACCGTATTAGTTGATGCATGCCCTTAAGGTGGTCGCTGCTTGGATGATTCTATGAAAACCCACCAGCTCATCTGATCACGTTACAGACTGAAGGTCACACAGGGGTTCAGGATCATGCCTAATGATGAAAGCAACGAAAGTACAAATGATTAAAATGGACTATGCCATCCGAATGGCCATATAACTTATACTGATATTGAAATGCTAAGGAATGGAGTACCACGTTTATCGATCAACCTCTTTGACATTTGGTTAACTACTTATTACAGCGATTGAATGCAGGATAGTATTGTGACATCGGCAATGAAAGCATCAGGTTTCCAGATAATTACACCCACTGGATATCTGTACAAATGCATTTTTTAGTTTACTCACAGAAACAAATTGTTTCCAATCAGTTACTGTGTTTGTCTGGCTGAAAATCGATACCTGGTGTGCTGTAGAAACGCGGCCAAATCTAACAAAATCGAAACATGATCTTTGTATTTTCTTAACCGGAGTAACCAATGAAAAACAAATTACAACCAGGTCCCCCTCAGTGCAACAGAAGGTGCAAAACATTGACGACCCACATCTGCACTGATATGATCACTGTCCTTAGCCGAATGGTGATACAGCGTTTCAAATATGACGCATATATTACACCACTCCTAATGTTCGAATCAGATCGTATACGGACGAACGAATAAAATTTTCCCGGGGCGCTAGTCAGGTATGTGTGCCCGGTACTTTCCTGCCCAACCACATATTAGTGCAGTCCTTTCTTAGTTTCTCACTGGAATGTAGTTTGAATCTTTAGGACCGTGAATGGATGATAAGTCGACTTAGGAATCACATGGGGATTTGCATGCCAAACATAGTGCTGGAAAGAAAAACCAATACTTTCGGGCCTCGTGTCCTCTTTCCGAAGGTTAGTCTCGCCTGACCGATGAAAATCTTTCCACGATTCACTATGTAATTCCTCAACAGACTTACCACCCATTCACGCTCCTAGAAATTCAGATGTGACTTCGTGAATCGAATCCTATTAATTATTGCGCATTTTTGCACGCATGTCTAATTAGCATCGGACGGCCACATGTGCAAACCGTGTCTCAGGGAATTCGGCAGTGCGTTGCGCATGTATTGGGCACGTCTACACTGTTAGCGAGAACGTATTAAGTCAGTGTTTTCAATCGAACTGGAAAACGTGTGCACTAACTGTACTACTGTCTGCTTGCATTTTTACTGATATATATATATATATATATATACAAATATATATATATATATGTTTACATGAAATAGTTCACCATGTGATATCATCGCCCAACTCACCATAAAGAAACCATGGAAGCACTGTACAGCTGTTTCATCCAGCTTGTTAGGAATCATCAGCAGTGCATATCCACCGCGTCCCGGGTTCGCGTCCCAGTGAACATTTTTTCTACCATTGGGCTGGCGTTGGCCAAGCGGATAAGGTCGTGGCGTTTGGACGTGGAGGTCGCGGGTTCGAATCTTCCCACCGCCGGTCAACTTCCCCATTTGGCAGCCCTCTGTTGGCCGCGGCCCCCTTCGTGGAAAAAGATGTACATTGTTATTTCATGAATAATGCAAGTAGAAGGTAAAAGGCGAAAACATTTCGAATGCCGAGGGATACCAGATCAAAATATCAATAAAAGTTTGCACAACTCGCATTCCGTGCGCTCATCTAAATACGTCTGTGTGCATTTTTTCACAGGTTGAACTTAACTGAATGATCCACATAATCTACCCGGATAGATGTGCTTATATCTGCAGCTAATTTTTAATGATCTTTTGCAAAAATCAGAATTCACAAAACAACGCAATTAATCGATCCGATTATGCCTTTCTATGTCAATCGATTTTATGCACGAATATCCCAAAGTTTAACTATCATTAGCAATCTAAGTTGGCGTTGGTAATTCACTGTCACGCTTTCCTAAGTAATGAAATAATCATTATTTGATTGTATTGTATTGTATTGTATTGTATTGTATTGTATTGTATTGTATTGTATTGTATTGTATTGTATAGACTTTCGCGTATACGATATAATGTTGCGAACATGTGGATGAAAAGACTAAAGCAGACAGGGTATACTTCTGTTTGCACAACCATGTGCTTTAAGAATATACTCGTCCGCAAATACGCCGCATGTCGATTCGTAGAAAACATGTTGGGTTTTTCAAGCAAGAAACTTCATGTCCTTCGTCTTTTATTTCTTCTCGTCCCCAAGGCTCGGTAGATTTGGGATAGCTTTTAAGCTTACAAGTGGATTTTATAGTGTACTCATATGTTGGCTTAATGACATTCGAACTTGTTTGATTTTGTTAACCGGCTACGAGCGATAGTCACTAGGTTGGCTTCACCAGATTCTTAAATGAAACGGGCCGGTTCGATTCCTCATTGACTGATTACCTTCTCATTTGATAGCCCCAAGTTGAATGCTAGCTGGTTAGCTACCAAAAATGATGCACTTCGCTATTTCGTTAAATCACTCATTCAACTCCGGATGCGTGTTTGATGATGAATAGTGAAACCCAAGTAGATGATATTTTACAGAAATGCTCTTCTAATTAATACCCAACAATTAGTTGTGTCGCCTAAAGTCAACTTGGTAACCTACGGCGAAACACCTCCACCCTCAGTTAAACAAAATTTGCTCAATTCACTTAATAATAACTAGGAACTCAACCTGGTTGTCAAAGTTTTGATTCTCCCACTTTGGCTGAAGTATGCGTGCATGAATCGTTCCTTCCGGTCGGGTGTTATTACATCTATTTTATAACAATTTGAACAAATTCATATCTACTACCATCTATGTACTAACACCATGGCAACTAATTCTCTTTTCCACCTCTTTTTTATTGAGGTTAAAAGGTGTTCTCGTTTTGCTGTAATTTGCCCATTTTGTCAGTCACTAGAATAACATCACTTTTACAATGGGTAGTGCCACTGGTGATCAAGCGATTGACGGAAGTTCTCGCATCTTGATGGATTGCGCATCCACCGAACAAGGTTGGCTTGAATATCTGTCGAATTTCTGTCAAAATGGAAAGCTAGATATTCAATCAAGTTATCTCCGGTCTTGCTTTCCGAGCAGCTCACGGTTTTTGGTGATCTACTTGACAGTTGAAAGTCACGAATAGACACTGAGAAATATTGTTCTATAGCCCACATCATAAACCTATGGGAACTGGTCGATTTTGTATGCACTGAAAAAAAAATTGCATTCACACCAAACACCTCCTGGGGCAATGGCGACTTGTTTTAATGTCAACTTTCCCAAACTCATCAAATCTATTTGCACACCACCCGGTCTACTACAGATCTGATGTCATTCTACCTTCATATTTGTTTCTATTCCCAATGACAGACTGCCTCGTTGCCGAGGTTGCTTGGTTGCAAACGACAGCTGATTGGTTTTAGCCGTCTATTCACCGATGACAGAGAAAATCTAAGGGAACCTACTAATGGCTTTGTCGTCCAATATTTCTGTCGTCATTTTCCACGATCATGGTGATATTTCCTTGGAATGTTTGGAAGGAACTCGCGGTCATAAATTTATCTCATATTTGAGTTGTGAAATTGTCATCATTCGACCGCATGGCCTGAGCTTTGTTCTCTATCGTATTGTTGTCGCGCCAACAGCGGTCACATACATTGCTCTATACCGACTGAAAGACCGAACTAGTAAGTGAACGATTGGTATCCAAAGTTCCATCTCCCATCCCCATTTGGGGTACTTGGTGACCCGAATTGACCAACCCGTTCGATCAACAACAATCGTCTTGTGCAATTTCTTTTCTGATAATCCACGGATCTATTTGATTTACACGAAGCCTAGTTTCGGATGCCCAACCAACTCTGGTGGTTGCCTATTCACGAAAGTCATTCGGTATTTTTAAATGTTAATTCAAATCTCGTGTAAATCACAACGGGATGATAGAATAGAACGCATGCCAATGATTTTTCCTTCCATATATTCAACAACGGAGCAAGCCAAAGAACGAGTGATTCGTGGCTCTCTTTTGTGTGTCTAGAACGCAGGGCCAATATCAGAAAGTGCGTGCGTGCGTGCGTGCGTGCGTGCGTGCGTGCGTGCATAGGTGCTTGCGCGCATACATGAGTGCTTTGACCGTGGGCGTGCAAATTTCGTTCGAACTCAATTGTCTTTTCAAACTTTCACACACACACACACACAGACAGACAAACAAACACTGGGACGCACGAGCGCATACCAGAATGCACGAACATTTGTTGTCCGTAAGCGAAAAATTCCGAAGAATTCAGGAACTTCAAAAACAAAAACGCTGTATTGACCCGTTCCAGTTGAGAGCAAGATTCGTGAATCCCACAATAATCAATCAGTTCGTGATTGCGTGCATGCCGGTATGGGAATAGTTTTGCTCATTTTGTATATTCTCTTCGAGAATTTTGCAAAAACAATTTTATTGGCTTGCTTTTCAAGGAATTCCTCTATTCACTAGTATGATTTTCACATCAGCCCCTGTTTACTAAAATATTGTCACTGGATTTTGGGATCCATTTGCATCTACCTGGTTTGTTCCGGATGAATTCAAATGTTTTGCTGTCTATGTCTTCGGTACAGATTCGTTTATTCCAAGTCTCAGCTTGTACCGGACTTGAGTATCATTATGCCTGGTCCCGGTCGGATTTATCGTAACTATTTCATGAAACCTTTTTGGTATGATTGTAGTGGAAGAGGCCTGATCGATAGTGGCTAGGGCCCCAAACACAGGGTTGTGTTACGCAACAGGTCATGTTGATTATCAAACTTAGAACGACGTGAAAATAAAATCAGATCTTGATATCGAGATCAAATCAAAACTTTGCACTGCTTACTATGTACAGTTTATTATATCTTCTATGTCTTCACCGGAATCTGGATTTGTCGAATGAACCAAACAAAGGTAGTTGGAGACCGATTTGATCAGTTAGCACCAGAATGACAGTCGAGGTTTCTGGCGGTCAGATCATTTGGTGATCAAATCCATCAACCTGATTTGGGACTGTTTTCCAAGTTTGCCCTTTTTATATCACTAGTTTTAGCCAAGCACCGCTTCATTTTATTTCGATGGCATATTCCACGCACGACACCCAAGACTGTCATGCAACATGCGCGCCTTACAATCAAAACTTTGTTCCAATTCACCGAGCCGAAGGAATGCATTCATTTTACACCCATTCGACCACGACATGATGTACCCGATGAAATTGTTCGTTGTCCTAACATCATTTTGTTCAGTCGCGTTTGACGTCAACGAATCTGATTAGGGATCGTGGATCACAGTCTACAGCGGAAGAGCTGGTTGTTTAGCTTCCGAAATGTGGGCACACTCGATAGTTTTTCCCATCACTTAACGTGCATGCACACTAGATATCGCGGAACTACTTAGCAAAAAACGAAACGCCTCCTTCAACGTTCTTTATCTTAAAGACATTGGAAAATGCCAGCCTCGTTTATCCAAGTTAAAAGGGTTCATTTGCAAAAGAGGGTATGCATATTTTCCTCTACGATTACGCGGCTATATGTTTTCGTTAGGTAAGAGTTGAAAAACGTGCATCGGTCAGAATTGATTTTCAAAAAACCTGTTCATGGCCTACAGACAACAGAACAAAATTTAGTCAACCTTAACCTCACAGTGAACTTGCCAAGTCGACAACAAAAGTGACAAAAATCGCACTTTACTGATACAGGGGATCATAATGACTAACTGTACATGTGTATACGAATGTGTGCGTGTGTGCATGTGTGCGTGTGCATGTGCGTGTGCGTACGTGCTCACGTTAGTTACTATCTTAGATTAGCTTACAGGTACATTTGTAAGATCTTTGTTTAAATAAAGAAAGGTACTTATTGGGCGATAGAACCGAGTGAGCTGCACTGCTCGTTTTCACCCAAATCCATATGATTTCTAATCATACAACAAACTTTCAGGAATATCCAGTAGGTAAATAGGCAAGAAAGCGCCTCCAATATTGACACCTTCGTTTACAATGCTGAGGAATGATACTCACCCGAGTGCTCGCATTTGACCGTGTTACCGATTGCACCTAATGCTTAGGCCCGACTACACTTGAATTCAGTAAATCGATCTGATATACTGGATTCGACTTTTGAGTAGTCTTTGAGCTGATGTCATCGTCGCTTAAAAATAAAGTCCGATTTGATTAGACCGGATTAGATCGAGCCGACATTGGAGTTATCGGAGGAAGACGGTTTGATTGAAATGTGTTCACTTTTCCCCCAAAGAAGCAGTGAACACTGGCTAGCAGCTTGCCACGGACGTCCGCAGCGTGATAATGGAATCACAATATTCAATGCCATGATCAGAGTTCGCAGATTAGTGGCCCCTACCCGCGGATTAACGTGAGCGATTATCTGAGCTATTCGCTAAACCGTTAGAATGTCGTTCTCATTCGGGACAGGTGTGTGTGTGTGGGGGGGGGCGGGGATTAGGTGAGCACTGATCACGGAAACTAGTTTAGATGGTTCAGTTTTGATGAACTAACGAAAAATCGTTCACGTTCGATCTGTTTTTTGTTTCTTGTGAGTCTTCTCGGGAATGGACGAAAGCGAGTTGGAATGCATGAAAACTCGATCTGCTTTGAATTTTCACAATACCTACCCACTAATCATCTATCCTTTGAACTAGACTTCTGCACACCTTTTTTGCGACAATTGGACCGCACGAACCATCGTTCTGTTCATCAGTCGGAGTGATATTAAACCAGTAGAAAATTGACCAAAATCTTCTTGACATGTTGGGTTTTCCGGCTTAGATAGACTCGGCCTTTATTTATACACGGACGGGTAAAAACTGCATTCTCTATACATTGCTTCGGCTCTCATCTAATTTCTTCGTGCCGTAATGAACCATGGAAGGGCATGAAACCGGCTAATCGAATAACCTCGAGCACACGCGGGAAGTATTTATCATCCATGTATGTACAATTAATCAGTAAGAGAGGCGACATATTATGTCTCATCGTGCGCCTCTATTTGGATTTATTAAAGTTGCGAATATTCGTTTTCATCGGACTTGGATCCTTGGATGAAATCATTTCTCACTGAGTGCGTTGAAGCTCCCGTGTTCACCTAACAACGCAAAGGTTCGACAGACTTAATCCAGTGTACATCTGCTCATCATCGAATTAAGCAGTCGAGAAAATTTGTGACTGCATTGAAACCGCTGCTTCGAGCGGTACCAGTAGGAGCCGTAATAGTGATAGCCACGGTCGCAGTAGTTCTGGTAATAATAGCAGTATTGGCAGTAGCAATAGAAGTAGTAACAACAATAGTGGTAATATTGGAGTTGTTATAATGATAGTGGTCCTTGTCATAGTCGCAGTATTATGAGTAATATGTGTAATCGTAGTAGCATTGACGTGGTTAAGAATAACACGTTGATCTTCACAATTAGGTCAGGATGAGTGATCACTTCTATCCTAGACATGCACCGAATTCTATCTTTTTATCTTTTTTTGCCTCCTTTATTGGTGAAATAACAATGTATATCATTTATGAGGAAAGGGACCGCGACCAACAGAGGACTGCCAAGTGAGGAAATTGGCCGGCGGTACCAGGACTCGAACCCACAAATTTCACGTCCAAACGCCACGACCTTGACCACGTGACCACCGCGGTGACTGTAACTAAACCATGCCGTACAATACCTCAAGAAATTAATAAATGTTCTTATAGTGCCACTTAGGAGACCGAATCCATTTGGAGCTTACCGACCTTGTGTGAGATAGAACTCGGGGTGAGGACAGAAAAGCAGATAGGTTCGGACTAAGCGCTGGTTGGACCAAAACGCTTAGTCACGTGGTCAGTTATGAAAACAGCTACATTGAATACTGGACCTATCCTTCTAAACAAATTATATGAAAATTAATTAGGAGACTACCGCCTTCGGATTCATAATAAGTTATTCCAGGTGAGGGATTTCACCCTAGTCTCATTTCGACTGTAATCAAACAGTTTGCACGGCCCAGCAAAACTGTGACCGTATTCAGTGATAAAAACAAGAACAACATCTTCGTCAGTGACAAAAAAATAAGAAAAACAACGCGAAATCATTGTGAATTTTGCAAGACAAAATCAGTGATATCACATTTTCACTTTACCGGTCTTGATTCAAGTTCGCGAAATTCTGTCTTACCGGTGTACCAATCATTTTCTAGCAATTTGATAAAAAATAAAATAGCTTTTATGCAATTCGAATTACAAGCAAAATACAAGTGACAAATACTTGTCAAATTATCGATCAAATGTCGGTGAAACAATTATACCGTGTTCGTTCAGTATTTCAAGATTACAGCGACAAACAAATGCAATCTGATGATAACAAATTAATTAACGGTAATTTTTTCCTAATTTAATTACCACATTTGTAACACGGGCTCCTTGCTGATTTTATGCATACATTCACAGTTCACGTGATCAGTGGTAACCAAATTACAGTTGGAATGTGTGTGTGTGTGTGTGCGTGAGAGAGAGAGCGAAGTGAGTACATTTGAACCGGTTGATTATTTGACGACGAGAGAAAGAAACGATTCATGATTTTCATGGAATCCCTAACAGACAAACGAATTTCATCCAACAGCCGAATTGGAATCATAATAAAAAGAAATTCAACATATCGAATTCTAAACTCCCTTAGTGGTTGGGCATGACCACGTTTAAAACTGTCAATGGAATTGTACACCTAGCCAGTAAATGGGGTTCAGTTTAACGATCGGAAATCGAATGTACAGGTACGTGATCGGATAAGTGAATGGCTCCGTTAAAGAGACGCTTAGGGTAACAATTCAGCCCATTAAATTTACGGCCAAACGGGTCTTGACTGAAGCTTGGTAGCTATCCAGTGCACGGTTCGTGAAAAGAAAATATGAATAACGTGTTCAACACTTTGATATGAATGTGACATGGGACTTTGGAAGAATTTGGACAGTTCATTATACAATTAATCGAGTCATTGAATGTTGGTATGCTTCTCAATCGTCGAACTACTCATCCGTAGAAATCAAGCACTGTTTCATTCCACTTGATTTGAAAAGTCGAAAACTCATATTTGTCGGGAATCAAACGGAAAGCAAATGTGAGATGGAAAAATGCATGCCATACGTGTCTGATTTTGAATTCTCATCGGTGCGATACACGTTCGCGCGACATGACATATCACGCTTCTGCTCGGTGGCTTTCTGTGATGATAAAACAACTCTTTCACGGCAGATTTCATGCATTTTTTGCCCCCTATTTGTGACCTACGTGGTCTGTAGGCATTTTTCGAGGTTCAGCGGCGTAGCAATCATGGGCCGCTTCTTTCAAACTCCGGAAAAAGCCAAGCCATTTCGCGGTCGCAGTATCTAACTTTTCCAGTTAAACAGGGCCGCTCAGCCACATTGGTGGAATTCGTAACATTGCCAAGGATAGTAACGTTATTAAAATTAGTAATACTGTTAGTTCAAGGTCGAAGCCATAGCAACTAGCAAGGCGGAGTTACTCTGGGGCCACGGTCAAACATGACACGGGTTACTGTAACCACAACTGAACAGGGAGATCATCGCCTACGCACTGATGATGTCTCCTCAGCTGGCGATAAAGCGTTTGCAATCTAAATGCCAAACTCAGAGCTCCCAAACAGAGCAACTTGAAAATTTTGAACAGAAACCAATTTGTCAGTTAGATAGCTCTAAAACATCTCCCTACGGCGGTTCATTCACGAATTGTCAGGACAAACACATGATATGTCATCGACTATCGGTCCCCCTGATTTGGACACCAACGGCCAGTGACAAACATCCTTAGTTGTGATGACGTGTACACTTCAAGTGTAAAATAAAGCACAATGAAAGTAGAGGTGTTTTGACTATAAATACTAAGACATTAATGAATTCCGTCAACATCTGTGGCCGCACGATATTACGAACTGCGTTAATGAAAAGGCTGCGATATTTTCATAACCCCAGTAACTATCACCAAGCCATTATGTCAGTAAATTAGAAATAAGTTCAACAAACTGTCGTTGCTTCATTAAAGGAAACTGTTCAGAACTGGCGAAAATTTTCTGCCCAAAAGAATGCAGCCACGCAGCTGCTGTTCATGCATGCGAACCAAGCGACGGACGATCTCGGTATGCGGAAGTGTGCCATGCTTGACCGGGGCTGTTGGAGTATTGTTTGATTCAAAGTCGATTTAAGCCCGCGACCACGAACTCATGACTTACCTAAGCTAGCATGATTCTTGGACCATGGGGGGTCAGGGATGAATTAACAACAAGTGGAGGCCAGCCCCTGAACTCCGATGGAGTGATGGCAACGATAATCCCCAGTCGGGTTGGCTCGTATGCGGTGTTTTGCCGGTGTGGATGTCCTCTAATGATCCGTTTTTGCCAAGCTTTGGACAAGCAGTCACCGTCCGGGGATTTCAGCCCGAAGTTTGCGAGTATGCCTCGTCCCGGAGTCTTCTATTCTGTTGAGTTTGGACCGTACTTCCCCTTCATCATCACCTAACGAAGGTCTTAAGCCGTACCCGATCGGCGGGCGTCAAGCGGTCAACATCATAGCAGTTGCGTGTGAGGGTCGCTGGTTCGAATCTTTCATCAGCCGATCAACTTCCCCACTTGGCAACCTCGTGCTGGCCTCGATCGGTTTTCCAAAACTGACGTAAATTTTCGTCTTATCAATAAACAAACGAATATCCAAAAGATAAAATATAAGTC
>LUCM01003495.1:165087-177985 GCA_008360955.1 Fasciolopsis buskii | reverse complement strand
CTCCACATTTCTCGATCCTTACGCAAGCTTGCATTGAGTTCACATCTCGCTACAAGCCATGCTTCACTGTATCCACCAGTTGTCTGAATGGACTGACGTTCGTCAAGAAGAAGTAGAGACTCAGCAGAAATCCGGGGTGTAACCACGCGATGGGTCAGGCCGCAATTCACCAAGCCAAAAAAATGCAAGACCTTCTCGATAAGTAATCAGTGCTCATTGATGTTTTGAGGTGGGGACAATCATAGCTTTTCAACCAGTGGGCTTCGAAAGAGTGAAATGCGGATCGGATCAGATAGCTTGTTGCAGTCTAACCGACCCTGTATCATGCGTTTTGGGCGCCCACCAAAGTAAATGGACAGCTTGGTGCAAACTAACGTCTGGTCGGAATCGAGGGGAGTGTTTTAGTGCGACCGGCAGTCTTGTAGACAGTCCCACCAATTGTAGTTAGTAAAGATGTCGTCGATTTAAGTCCAAAACGGACTTGAAGAGGATGGATGCCAGGTGGCGTATTGGTGATTGGAACGTCTGAAGCCCGTACTGACAAGAAACAATTAATGGTCGGAGCACAAAGCCAACAACCGTTCTCTGTTTTCAAGCTGACAGCAATCGAGACCAAAGAGACTGTTTAGATGCGCCTCATTTGGTGACAGCTAACGTACTCTCGCATTCCTGTCTGCTGCCAAAATCACGATGTCACCCCGCCTCGGTGTACGTAAGAGGTCGTGCATCTTTTAATAAAAGTGTCCTTAACTGCATCTGGGCTCCAATTTGTTGGCGCGAAAGCCGAGACAACAAATAACTTGGTCTGTCAGAGCGACGACTGTTCACTTTGCGTGAACCTCTAAGTCTCACCGCTCGTAGCCTGTTGTCGACTGGGATTCAGTCGAATAGTTCGTCCTCAGCCCTCTCAGTGAGCACTACACGAACGCCAGCAACACCAGAAGCCGTAGCCTAAGGGTCCCCTGGAAGAGGGAGATGAAACCCGACGGAGGGACTAGATGAGGATGTCAGTCAAATATCAGAGCTGGAGTCTTGAATGCGAGTCTCTTGGATGCTGCATACATCGATTGTTGGAGTCTCCAGTGCAAGGGCTAAACACTTTTGTAGATCTATTCTTATCAGCATTCACATAGTGAATGTGGCTAGTTTGAAGAGTATCGAGGAGGAAAGTGTGCATCAGCCGGTAGAGGCGGGGTCGGTGAAATTCGGATGATATCTGAGGGAGGACGTTAGAGAATAGGAACAGTACTTATTTCACTGACACTACCACTAGCATGCCCGACTGGAAAACCCGAAGAATGTGAGGTAACCGTGTGGGAGGGGAAGTAACACTAATCAGTAGAGAAACAAAAGGTTATGTACGGCGGAAGGCGGCTTTTGAAAATGAGATAAGAGTTAAAAACGCCTGTCCGAAGACCATTCCTTTCCATTTCCACGACTGCCTGGGTTATGGGCTGTCGTACTATTCGGCCGCCCAACGCATCGTAGGCCTTTTATTCGACGGTGCATCTCTAGCCTTTGCGCAGCCAAGCGCTTCCCGCTAGTTAACCGAATCATTCCAGACGAGCCAGTGGCTAGTTGATCAGTTCATACGTCTCTTCTGGAAAACCTTGCCGGGTCAGCAGAATAAGACAAGGGGCAATGGCCTTATTTGGTTGGTAGGCTCCACTCACCACGTCGCAGTGCCATCAGACAACTAGTGTGATATTTTCTTGACACTGCCACCGCTTGTACGCCGCAGCTTATTCGGTAGGCTTGAGTCTACCCTATTCACGACTAACCACCTGGATGTTGGCCGTCTCCTTATCTGCAACCCAGGAACGTGCGCAGTAGCAGACAATTCTGTCCTGGGAATAAAGAAAAAATAAAACCGAGTTTCAGATTATATGATTGATTCAGTCTAAGTTAGTCCATTGGAAACCTTTAAATCGGTTCGCAACATTATTCATTCATTCATAGTTATCCCTGACTTTCTAACACTCAATCAATCGTTTCAACCAGGAAAGAACAGTGAAACTTATGAACTAACTGAAATTCTTCTAGGTCTTCCAGCGAAAACAGACCAGTGATTGGTATAAAATGCTATCGGATTTTGGTAAAAATATGCTAAATGATTCTGTAACCCCTTTGTTTTGGGTGTATTTTTCGGAACCTGGCCGACATTCAGTCGAATTTCAACTAGTAGTCTGTCATTCTTCCTGGGCACAAAAGATAACCTAGAAATCATCGCCTGATTTCAGACAAGTTCCCTCCTGCTGATTCCAATTTTCTTTTTGAGAAACTCCCAAGTTCTCTATGCCCAACCATCAATCCACTCATGACGAAAACTTATGTGAATACGCGAATGGTTTACCCGCATTCTCAATTACCGATTTTATTGACCATGATTGTTTTCAAGAAGTTGTCAGTATTATTTGGATGGATAAACAAAATTTCCCCGGGAGCACACGACTGACTTCGCGGTTGTTACCGCTTATTAGGTATGCCTACCCAGTGCTCTCTTGACCAAACACCCCTATATCTGCACACTCCGAGTTGGTATATCTCACCGGGATATAATTTGTGGAATGAGGTATATATATATATATATATTGTCCAAGCAATGCCCTCCATGATGTGCCATCATGTGAAATCATTTTCTGAATTTTCGCAGTGGCCATCCATTTTCAGTTGCAAAGGTGAGCACAATGGAAAACCTGCTGATGGTGCTGTCGTTCCCTACAGCGGCGATCGGTTTGGAGTGGAAACCTGGAATGATCTTCCTTTGTTGAAGGGGTTAGCCCTCCACTGCTTCAATAAATATTGCGTTGCCCTCTAGGCCACTGATCGTTTCTGATGTCAAACACAACTCATTCACCTCAGCTTGTTCTGATCCTCAGACACATGAGAACATCAAACAGTCAGGGAATTGTCATAGACAGTGACCAGTCTAATGTTTTTGGTGTCGCAGATTTTAATTCTGTTATTATCTTTCCACGAAACCCTATACTTTCCAAGGTATTTTAAAGTTGATGTTATTTTAAATATTGCGCGGCTGAAACTTTTCACATAGCCGTAAAAGGATTCACAAAACCCCGATCTATGACTGGCTGTTTCCCCATTGACCAGAGCCACCCCACAAAACTGTATAAACGATAGAGCTCACTTGACTTCTGACTGGTTATGGTGGGCCACCAATAAACGCGCGGTTGTTCTGTGTTGGTCTCTTCTCTCTCTGCTTCTCTCTCGCTGGCGGATTGGTCTAGCCTTTTGAATTCCGCTCTTTGTTTCTGTGTGACTGTCCGCTCAAAGGAGAATCTGGTCGGTTGTGCGACTACGGGACCTGAAGACCCAGACTTGTATTATTGTATCTCCAGCCTTGGTGTGTGTTAGTGTCTCGCTGGGCCATAGGCTCGTGTTAATGAGCTATTGTGCGACTTCATGTGCTTCAGTATTGTGTATGGATCAGCTAAACGGAGATAGTCAACAGAAGTGCATGACGAAAGTGAGACGGATCAAGTAGAATCAGTGACCGAGCGGCTGCAATACCTCATTTACCCTCAAAAATCAGCGCATTGCTGAGCACTAGTTCGTGTATCACTGGTGAAGCATTTGAATTTTAACTTCCATGAATGGAAAAGTTCCACCTTAGTCAAAAATTAGTTGATTAAAAAACTGACTGTTATGACGGGACCGTAAATGCACATTTATTTCCACACCCCGAGTATTCTACCGACGGATCTATTCAGGTAGGGGGAAATTTTACCGAAAAACATTCGTCAGGAAAAAGGAATCTCTGACGCGTTCAAATACATTCATGAAACTTTGAATCAGTCGGATACAAATATCGGTGAGGAAAGGATTTGTGATGTTACATGCATAAACTGAATACACAAGAACGTGTTGCGTTAGCCGTTTTGTTGCCTAAGCTTTACATTTTCCAGGGGAGTTGAAGCGCAACCACAAATTGTTTTTTGGAGCACAGTGGAGGATTGTGAAGAGGGATCGCGACAGTTTCCGCAGGGCTCAGAGGGCGATGCTTTTCCAACCTAGACTATTGACCTCTGACCTTATACAGGGTCCGAAAAGCATGCGTCACATTCATGGTGCGGTTAGTCTGTGCTAGATGTGAAACGACTGCGCTATTAAGAAACTTAATTGTTCCAGTGTCCAACCCTGCAGGGTGGTGGTCACGGATGCGTTCGGATAAGCGCCTGGTCGTGCGGCTGATGTACATTGTCCCACAGGAACATGTGGAGGAGTAGATACAAACGAGGCTGGATAATGAGGAACTTTGTCTTTCAAGCCTAATGACACTGCGGCTCGGGATTTGAACAAGATTCGAAGCTTAGCTGCGTAAAATGTCTTATTGATAGCACTAGTCAGTCTTCGTCGTGCTATCTGTGCTGGCGTGTCATCTTTGAATGGTGGAGATATGTATAATGGCTTCTTCTCCACCGTCGTTCTCCTAGGAACTTCCTGTTCTGTCTCCAACATCTTGTCGATTAATCTAATTGGGAAACCGTTTTCGGTGAATACTCTTCTGACCGTCTGCAGTTCAGCTTCAAGAGTATCCTCTGTGCATATTCTTTTAGTCCTGGCAATCAGACATCTAATTAAGTTCCTCTTCACATTAAGAGGCACAAAGCTGTGGAAGTTGATGTGTTGCCCATTCCATGTGGCTTTCCTGTGTACTGATCGCCGAATTGAGCCGTCTTCTCGACGACTTATTAGTACATCTAAGAGTGCTATTTCATTGTTCAGCTCCATCTCTGTTGTGAATTTCACATTTGCCTGAGCCGAGTTGAACATATTCAACAGTTGTTTAGTTTTCGTCGAGGGGTTTAGTGCACAGATGTCATCCACGTAACGCTTGTATAAGTAGAGCGGTTGTATTGACGACTCGAGTGGCCATGAAAACGTCAGCTAGTAACGGACCGAGTGGGGACTCAAACGCTACGCCGTCCTTTTGACGGTAAATTTGATTATTAAATTTAAACTGGATGTTGTTTGAACAAAAAAACCATAGTGTTATGGTCGAGGGACATTCCAAGGTTTTTGAAGCCGCAGATTTCATTCCCGCTATTAATTTTCTAAAAGAATCTGTCCTTTTCTCAATATTTCGAAATTGACGTTATTTTAAATATTGCGCGGTTGAATATTTTTATATGTCCGCGAAAAGATTCATAAAAGCCCGTTCTGTGATTGGCTAGTCCACACATCGATCAAAGCCACCCAACAAAACTATATAAACGATAGAGCTCACTTGAATTTTGACTTGTGTTGGTGGGTCACCAATAAACGCGCGGCAGTACTCTGTGTTCGTCTTCTCTCTTCTGCTAGCGGGCTGGGCTAGCTGTTCGTATTTCGCGCCGCTTATTGTTCCGTGCGGCTGCTCATTCAAGGGAGCAGCAGATCTGTCCCATTCGTTGTGCGACTACGGGCCTTGAGTCTTGAGCCCGAACTTTTTGTATCCAACCTCTGTGTGTGCGTGTTCGTGTCCTACTAGACCACAGGCTGTGTTCGCTCCTGTGATATCGTGCGTCGCGAGCACTTGTGTCTTGTGCTTCAGTGTGTGCATAGACCAGCCAAACTCGGCAACATAACAGATAGTTGTTTCAAATCTGCTATCGGAAGACTTGTCGCTATGCCACTGTTCTCGATGTAGTCCAATCCTTCCTATAGTGAATTTTTGTCGAGATATATAGTGATGTAATGGCATGAGCACGAATTACTGAAAACGAGCTTGTTCGCCAAATTGTTTTCTCAATGTGCTCAGTGGGAATTTTCAAGGAATTGGAACTTTGAATTTTTAAGATAGAGATAAAACGTTGTATTTCTTAAGAGAGAATCTTCTCACTGGAGGTTTCCGAATGTCCACGGGCAAAGTGTTGTTCGTATATCTGATCTCGTGCTTGATGAATGTAGAGCTGATCTTGGCGGATCTGTTGTCGCGTCCGTCATAGATACGATAGATTACTTCGCTTTTGTGAGACCTACGCTACCACAAACCTACATTTGATTTATTCTGTGCTGGAGAGTCCTACTATAATTAGAAAACCCACAAATGCAGAATGTTGATTGCTGCCTCCACACCAGATAGCATTGCCAGTTCCCGTCATTAGTAATAAAACATTCTCCCAGAATAACAAAATATTATAACAAATAAACTCAGAGCAAATTAATTTAACCAAATGCATTTATGTAATACTGCCTTGTATGTTTGACAAATTTGGAGCACAAAGGGTGCTCGTAGTTATTGTTTACATTCCTAGCAATCTTCTCGAAGACTGATACTCGCCGTTCCGTCTTGGTCACTGTGAGATCCGTAGGTCCGTTCAACATTGCTGCGTAACCGAGCCACGTGTTACTCTTTATTTTAGACCTTAGCACACTTCATACGTTTTCTTCGGGATTCGACATTGGTAAATTTGGAGTGAGTAGAAGCAGATCGGGTCCTTGGTGGTGTTGCAAAAAATTATTTCTCGATTTAGAGTGACGTGGTGTATTATCGCATATAATCAAATTTATTCCGAAATAATATGCTATACGGCCGAATTAGTATGTCCTAACTCCGAGTTACCATAATATTTGTCTGAAATAATTCGAAAAATGGTATAGTAAAGAATACATCCGAAGAGGTTTTTCTCTCTGCTACTTAGGAATGGGTTCGATACACAACCTTACTTGAACAAAGCTTATTTGGTCTGTTTTCCTTAAGGTTCTCAAACATTTTCCCTTATCCTTTCGTCTGACAAAGTTCTTCAATTTCTTATCTCAAGCTTTCTTACCTTCTGGTCCTACCGTTTCCCAGTGTTCTCTCATGCCTTAAAATAGAAAGATTTTACTCTTATCGCAAAATCCCTAAATCTACTTGCATGTTGCAATGGAACTAACACAGGCTCGCTGAATTCATTTCCCACAAACATGTTGATGCCTGTGATAGATTTTTAGAGAGTGTGCTATTTAACACCAATCACTATCTTCACGCAACACTGTCCGAGACTTCTCATTTTGTTTTACCAGGCCACCTGTTCTATCGGAATGCATCTTAACACGTCTCTGCATTCGCCCCAAATATTCGCCATGCGCTTTATTGTACGGTCTAAAAATCCACCCACATTTCAATCCACAGAAAACTATTTGACTTGTATTGACTCGACTGGACTTAAAATCACCACTGATTTTCATCCCGAAACTTGGCTTGGTGTCTGAAAACGATTAACATTTGAAACCACTCATGTTTCTCAAGTGGGGTTTTTCCAAGTTGTTTCTCATTCTTCCATTCATTGGAAGAAGACAGACAGAACGGATATCTCAAACATCGTCCAACACACTTCGATGTGAAAATAATTCGTCTGTGATTCATTCGCACCTTAATTCTGCAAAACGGGAGAAAATGCCAATGGCACACAAACTCATTCGTTCACAAAATCTTTTGTGTACACGTGGAGTCAGCCGAGTTGTTCTGACTCTTAGGTGACCAAAACACTAGTGAAAATACATTTGTTTTTCCCAGAGTGGTCCATCGATTTATGACCGAAAACCGCCAGTTTTGAGTGGTCACTGGGAAAGAGGTTTTTGGCTATGCGCACATTCAGCCTGACCGCACGTCCTCGGAGGGGCCGGTTTTCGCATGTTACCTGAAAACCTGACGACCTGAAGCGTTCATACAGGTGATATCCGTTTTCTTGTCGCCAGTTCAATTCACCTAGGGGTAGCTGAGTCCTATGTGGTGTCATTTTGACCACTAGGCGATACAAGTAAATCGATTGACTCCTCTTTAACAGAAGGACAGATGATTTGATAAATGAACTATGGTGTTATAATAATGCGCTGCCATGCGATTTAATTTCGCAGAATTGAAGTGGTGGCAGTTCACGGTTGAGTCATTTTTATTTGTCATAGTGACTTACCTTACTCGTCAGCATTTCTCATTTTATGGTGATCAATAGCTGATCTCGTTCTTTCGTTCCTCGCCTTAAAATGTGCACATGCAAGCACACGAATAGACAGACAGAGTCTCGCACATATCCACACCTAAACGAGAGCTCGTACAAAGTTTAGGTTAGCCAAAAACTCATTCTTCAATCAATTCGTATTTAGTGAAATCCATGGGCTCACGTCCGAACGTTGATTACGGGTGCATCGCAGACTGCCAAGAAGAAAGACCGGCAGTTTCGAAGAATTGTCGCTGTAACTTTTGAATGAAATTTTCATTCAACTAGTCATCTACTACCCTAGTCAATGATCAATACAAACGCAGTAAAATCACAATACGTTAATCTATACACTGAGCAAAGAAGTCACAAGAAAAGGTTAGTTAATAACGACTGTCCAAAATATTCGGCAAAATAATCGATCAGTAAGACTTGATCACAGAAGACCAGTAAAAATTTGATTTCTAACTGATGGGCAGGATGCTCCTCCTCCTCAACTTGACCGTTCTGTATAGAGTTAACGGAAACTGGAGATGGATTAGATTGCCCCATAGCGAGTGGGAACCAGAGGAGAAGTTGTCATTTATTCGTCAGCGACTTAAAACAATTTGTAATTGGGATTTTGCATCCAAAGCATCCCATGCTACATATATCCCAAGCTCAGAGAGTACAAATCCACGGAACCTATTACCCCGACCTTCGAAACACGCCAGTATTTAAAAATATATATTGTATATATATATATATAATGTATATATATACTTATTTATTTATTGTAGAAACTTGTGCAACAAGCGTCATTTGAAAACTTCCCATTCCAGTATGCAACAATGGAAGGGACAAAATATCTGAGAATGCATACCTAAGCTTCGGTGTTAATGAGCATGTTTAGTCGTTGTCCTTTTTGGTCACTACGTGACGCAATCTGAACCCCTTAGGGAGAATGGAGTGTAATTTATTTATAACGATTTGGCGCACATATTCCGAGAAAAAAATTTATAAACACTGGTAGTCGATGTGTTCGACACTAACCTAGTGCATCTATTTTGTTATTTTGACTTAGCATCCAGCAAATCTAATATGAAATTATTTACATCCCATATGCCAAAAAGCCTTACAAATTCGGTAATAATATTCCTTGTATAGGTAGCCCATGGAATTGTTGCACCAAATTATAAAATCTATCTTGAGAAGTGTCAAGATTGAGCCTCTGATATTACTTTATAAGCAACACTCCCTAGGGCTATTTTTCCTTTCACCGGACTTACGTTAAGTTGGGAGAAAATGACTCCACTCAAGATGACACGCTTTCTAAACTCTGGAGTGCAGCATGAGGCTTCTTTCAAAAAAACTATCAGCTTCCTACGTTATCTACTTCGTCAGCATTGGGAAAATATTTCCGTCACCAAAACGACAAATTTCCCCTATCCACTGTCCATCCCATTTTGATCCGTAGAAAAATCCTACCTTACTTCATACGTTGACAATTAAACAACTTGGACGGACATAAGAAAGTAGAGATTTTGACGAATTTCCAGCAAGAAATATCCATTAAGCTCGTATTTTCGGTTCCCCTTATGCCACGCAATCGTCAACAAAATTATGCAGACACCAAATGAACACGCTGCACATTTTCCAGTGCTTCGCTGTTAATTCACACTGCAGGATCACTAGCACCTAAAACATCCAAACAATATTCTTCTCATTCAGGAATAATATTCTGTCTGAGAATTAGAGAAAAGAACTCCCGTCGTAAAAATTTTAACAGAAACACAGATACGTATATGCTTAATTTTAGGTATAATTGATTTCCTGCATAAAAAAGTGCACCCTGGCGCAGTCTATTCGTCTAGTGGTGGTTTTGTTTAGTTTCAAAAGCTGAATAGGATTAAGCACAAAAGTATACATTAGACAAGGGTTCCGCACATTATTCCCTATATTGTGGCAAGAAGAGATTTCAGTATTCCTCTTCATTGCGTACTTGAATGGCGTTGACACAAGGTCATATTTGGAGCATATCAAATCCCTTCAACGTGAGAATTCTCCTGTTCATGATCAGCAGTGTTTATCAAATCTTATATAGCGTAAAGTACAAAAATTATTAAATATTTAACTTCAGCCAATAGCTACAACCATAATGGTAGTTAGAATACTCCACAAAATAAGCGGTCCTGTTGAAAATATGGGCCAGTTAGCACTTATGAATGGCGACTAGGATCAATCCTGAGACTCCCATGCAGACTTCTGAGACTTTTCTACTTCAGTAAGATTTCATTTTTCACATTTAGATGAGATTGTACTGACCACCAA
This sequence comes from Fasciolopsis buskii, assembly GCA_008360955.1. NCBI lineage: Eukaryota > Metazoa > Platyhelminthes > Trematoda > Plagiorchiida > Fasciolidae > Fasciolopsis > Fasciolopsis buskii. The sequence continues at coordinate 167,756 of LUCM01003495.1, read as the reverse complement.
TCTCATTTTTCATGAAATAATTCATCATGTAATATCATCGCTCAACTCACCATTAAGAAACCATGGGAACACTGTACAGCTATTTCATCCTTGTCAGGATTCATCAACGATGCATATTCACCGCACCCGAACCGGGACGTGAACCGGAGACGAATGATTTGGAGTCGAACGCCTTAGCCATCACGCTACCGGGTAGGTTCTGAACGGTTTGTTGAACTTCACTCTTATTCACTTGATCTTATCATAGTCCACACACAAATATAATTAGAAAAAACCGCAGATAACTTTATGATATTTCCAGTTACTTCTCTATACCTCATAAGTGCTCATACCTTCAGGCTATTAGCAAGAAAAATTTTGGAATGGATCAAAGTCGGCGATGGTTGTATATGCGTATGGTAATTACTCGAATAAACAATCAGTGTCTGTTCGAATGAACAAAGTTTTCCGGGAGTCAAATAACCGGTTTCGTGATTATTGTTGCTCATGGAGTATGCATATTGGGTATATTCTGTACAAACGTCTTTATGTTTGTTGATTCCGAAGTGGTTTTTGTCTCCGCAATCCAATTTGCATCATCGACAGTGTCCATGAAAACCTTTCCTGGAAGAGTCCATAGAAGTACCACAGCTGTGACCCATTCTGTTCGTCTTGTTGCTGATTACACTTAATGTCTATTCCAACGATATTCTGCTGACGCCCCTAAGGTTGACTTACCTCAACTGACAAGGAATTACCAACGAATCACAGTTGTGGCTTTTATGCGGACTCTTGAGCAAAGAGTTCCCATGCATACACTTATGTATGCGGTTACGCATGCTCACACACATACATATTACATACATACATATATATATATATATTTGCACATGTACATGCATACATATAGCTCCCGAATCACTTCACACTCGTTCATGGAAGGCGAATTCATTGGCCACTCAGAAGTAGTTCTCAATGTTATCGGGCCATTGATCCAGTTCAATGCTAGTATTCATTATTGGGCAATTCCAGACTTTTCTATAGAGTGGGTGACGTTGTTTTGCTGCTCGGTAAAGTACAAAATAGATTTTGCTCGGGTCACACCCATTGCCTAAATGATCTGGATGCTTATGCACGTTAATCGTTGTTTAGACGCTAGAGTGTGCTTCCATGCATGTTTCTGTACGATTGAATGCATCTTTCTGTGCGCCTTATGCGGTATAGCCTAGAATTAGGCACTTGTGCAGAGATCCGTTCGTAGGGAACACATCATAATCCTTTTGTAGGGAGCGGAAAATACGGATGGCATCCGGTTGCAGTACCTGGGATATGTGTGAACGATGAAATCTTACGGGAAAATATCACCTGCTTTGTGTGTGTTTGTAAAAACAAATGGCATCGCCGATACTCCATTACGCATTAGATAACCACCGAAGAATGAGGGAGTGGCAGAAACAAACTGAAAGTTCATCCCGTTAGGACGAATGAAAACATTAAATGACCCGGTCTGACTGAGTGGAAACCACCGTTGCCTAAAACAATCCCTAATGCTTATTTTGAGCTCAACGGAAAACGGTCATTTGTTGACAAAAACATAGCACAATGGTAAGGAAGATAAGAGTAAATGTGTACACGGAACACTTTTCTTATTGATGCTACACCAACATTTTTTAGTGTAAACGCAAACCTGCTGATCAAATGGTATAGCGGCGCTAGACAAATTTGCCGATTCGACTGTTCTCAAGTATGTAGACGAATTGATACGGGAGAACCGGACAAGCATGCCTGGTGAACGGCAGCAACCATGAAATCCATCGCATGCCTAGGGGACTCTCCGTTTAATGTACATACTATTGAACAAAAATGCACCATCTTGCGCTTTTAGCGCCGTCATCCTGTAGGTTGACAGTGCCTAACACATGCAGAACAACCAGCGATCACAGTTGTGATCCCATAAGTGAATTCCCTATTCGTCCACGATCTTGTCCTATAATAAGATGCTGCGGTGGGTATTATATAAATATGTATATATATATGTATATATAGCACTGGTTTGTTCGCTGAGTTGGGCAATTTGATTGCAAACTTTTCATCAGCCGAGGTGATATCATCCGTGTCTAGCGCTTGCCTAAATTTTCCTGCTTTTATTGTTCACCCTGTTGTCTGATACGGTGCTGATTGTCTGCTTTGGGTGGGGCGGAAACACTGGCTAGTATCTTTGTTCATTATCGCCTACGGCTAGCGCGTTTGTGCTGATTGATCCTTCGATCGCATCAGCAGATAAAAGTGGCCCAAGTCGGTATTTATCGATCTTCATGAGGAATGCTAAGCTTCTAGAAATTCCCTGGAGTGTATTTTCTTTCCTGAGAGATGACTTCCATTTTTTTCAAAGTTGAATTTGTGTCTTTTATTGTGAATGATATAATATTAATAACACAGCGTTGTTGGTAGATGTAATGCGCCAACGTTTCGACTACCGTGGGTAGTCTTTCTCAAGGCAAGTTTTACAATCAAATGACTGAGGGAACGTTCACATGCCAACTGATGTTTAGTTGTGTTCGTGTATGTGTGTGCTTTGAAATGTGGGTCAGGTGAGTGATTAGTTGTCTTCCACGTCATGCGTCACCGTGGTGGTGGGGTCAACTAGCGCGGTGACCTTTGGTATGCTTGTTTCTTAATGATGTTAGGGC
>LUCM01003495.1:103698-165062 GCA_008360955.1 Fasciolopsis buskii | reverse complement strand
TATATTATATATATTATATATATATATATTATATATATATATAATACAGGTTTTCGGAATGAATCTTTTCTTCCAGAAGACACACGATCCTAACGCAAAAATCGCACCGAAGCTCATGCTGTGCGATGTGGGCGACACGTTATTAATCAATAAATGGTCTGAAGCACAACCTAGTTTCGGTAGCAATAACTAAGTCATTACGGATATCAAGCTTTTCATCGAGACAGAACATGATGATAGCTTAGCTTTTCTAGATTTTCTCTCCACAACGACGATTATGGGTATCCTGGAGGCGTCCGTATACCGCAGAAGTGCACACACCAAATTATACAGTTTCAAAGTAATCACTAAGACGCCACAATGGAAGCTGAATGGAGACTATTCAAAAATTACAGTTTCAACGCAGCCACGGAAGAACAAAATAGTGGAGAAAAATACGTGTTACAAACGTTCCTAATCAGTGGCTAAACCTGAAGTTTCGTAGACGAAGCAGCAACCAAAAGCAATACCCATAGACGATCACCAAACAGACCAGAAAACGAGCTATCTTGCCGTAGATCAACAACATCTCGGAAAGGACAAAGAGACTACTAGTGCCTTATGGAATCGAAGTCATGCACAGGCCGACAAAAATCTTACGGAAAGTTCCATCGAAAAAGGAAGAAGAAACAGAAGACAAAGCGAGCCAATATTATCTATCAAACTGGCTACCGAAACTGTGAAAAGCGTTAAATTGAACAAAATGGGAAGAAACTAGAGAATTCAAGAGCACCAGCTGGTATCACTAAGATGCGTTCCATGCTCATTAATCTCGGTCCATAAAGATCACAAAGGACACAAATTCAATATCCGGACCAAACGACGTAGAAGTGTATCGAAAAATCGATTGCCGCGCATGTATTGGTTTTTTATTCGTGAATGAATATAATATTAATAACAACAGCGTTGTTGGGTAGATGTAATGCGCCATACTGGTTTCGACTACCGTGGGTAGTCTTTCTCAAGCTAGATTGAGGATATGCAACATTCTTAAAGAACAAACAACAATTGCCAACCAAAACACACAGTGGAGGAAAGGAAGCACTGACGAGCTAAAACAAGATCGAAACAAATCCACATCACCAAAGGCGGGCAAAGGGAATGTCCACCCCGTTATTTCTCAACAAATTAAGATTATGAGTCAAAGGTTCCGCCGACACCTACGGGAAAGGCCTTACGAGGAAAATAGAAAAGAAGAAAGGTGGAACTCATCACTTAAACCAAAATCAAAGGGCCCAAGGCAAAAGTACTATCCAGCTTGAAGGAGAAACTCCGGGAAATCTCCTATGGTTCTCACTGGGCCAAAACCAACAGACCTGGGAGATTTTTTAACGGTTTTACCACCCAAGAAAAAATCACAAACACCACAGATATACACCATTCGTCCCCATGTAGACTGCATTTCTTGTGGAAGATACAAGCTGGCCAATATCTCAGTGGATTATTTAAAACCCTATCAGAAGTTGGTATAAGTCACATAGAGATGCTTTCGATTCGCCATTGTTAAAACTTTGAGCCTAGAAAGTGATGAAGCCTGCAGTGAGCCTTTGATGTGGTCTCTTTATACACAAGTGTACCCATTAGACAGTCTACAATTATTTTTACATTCATTGTCTAGTATCGGACACTCCCTTTCCTTAAGAAGAGCGCACGGCTATTCCATCCGAAATTTATATAAGGGTATAAACTTTGTCTCATTCCAAAATAACTTCGACGTTCAAACATGAGTTGTTACAAACAACAGGATTGGTGTGGCCATGGGATCACCATATCCCCATTGGTAGCAAACCTTTGTTCCTGCACTCGGTTGAATCAAAAGCCTAATGGATTTTTGTCCCCCCCACGCCTGTACGTGGCCGGTATGTCGACGATACAATCTTGGCAATCATCAAGTCTCACAACAAAAGAATAGCTTTCTTCAAGCTCTATAAGCAACGCAAGATCATTAAATTCACAATGGAATCGGAAGACACAGTAGAGAACATCAACTTCTTAAGACTGTCGTCTGAAAAGTTAATGATAAGAAAATTCAATTCGGCAATCCAGTGAGAAAACCACACATTCGATAAGTATTTGGACTTTCAGTTCAGTCATCATTCCACAATGCGTGAAAAGCGGACTCTTATTTTTGCTCGCTAGCAACAGAGTTTCAAAAAGCTATGCAGTGATGATACAACGCAACGAAGAAACTAAGACGTCTACCACATCCTAACAGGGACAATCACTACCACCACGCGCTACATAAGAAAACAAATGGAAAAACTAGGCGTGTCACAAACATGACGAAGCAAGAAAAGAAGGAAACCGGCTCCGTGGAATTCCGTACAGATTAGGTATATCGGAAGCAATAAGAAAGGTCCTCAGTGCTTTGCTATTCAAACCAATTTCTTCCGGATGGATAACACTTTAAGCCGCCACCCTATCAAAAGTCTAAGATAAGTCGGTGTGAAGACCACGACAAATTGCATCTCTACAAAATCAGTTTTGCAAAAGGAATGCCGGCTGATCCATGGACAAACCGCCAGACAACTGCTTGACGCGGATAAACTGAACAACAGAAGGAAAGAAAAGTGTGATGCGAAAACCTACAGATAAGGCGGCTATAAAAAACTTGAGCGCGATTCGCATCGCTCTGCAATGCCATAAATTATATATATATATATATATATATATATATATATGATATTGCCGATTGTGAGACATAATATTTCCACACCTGATATTGCTTAAAATCTAGCATTTACGAAGTACAAAGAAGTATCAACAAATGTTACGAATTCGTTTTTTCCGCTTACGGGCCGTAATAAGGCCATTTCAGCATGACAAACCCTCGTTGGCAAGGTAAAGTCCTCTAGACAAGGAAAACGTAATCCCGTAAGACAAAAGGTCTAAGGAGTTATCACAGCTCATAGTCCTAGCTGAAGAATGTTTACTCGGATATCCTGTTCACGATTACACCCGTGTTGGGAGGCGGGGGCTAATTATTTACTAACCTGTATAGTTTACGTCAAGCGGAGTTTAATAATCACCGCTGATCATGAACTGGAGAATGCCCAGCTAGGGGGGATCCACATCTAACCTGTACGTGCCCCAACAGCATTCAGGCGCGCTACATTAATCACGCACCTCGTTACCGTGATAGTGAGGTAGTAAGCTAGGAATAGTGAAACCGTTCAATTTCCCAATGTAGGGAGTGAAGTGGATGAAAAAATCTAAACAATTTGATTTTCTGAGCCCAAGCACACAGGATCACCGTGCAAAAAAAATTCAATGAATAAACAATACCAAGAGAATCCTTTCGTAATAGAAATCAACCATATCACAGAGCGAATACAGCGATTCAAATATTGGTTGAAAATTCCACGGCGAAAGGATTTTCCTCTTGTTCTACGGTGGATTGATATTAATACTTCATACTCTCTGTCTTCTTAACGAGCAGCAATATTTAAATGGTTCAAATGTCAGCGGATATTTAGCAAGGACTAACAGCTCAATAAGGCGGAAAATGTTATTATCCTCCACGTTGGCGGCACATTCCGTGTGCATCAATTCCTCAACCCGCTAATTCCGCAGATGAATGGACAGAAAATTTCCTGCAGGATTCTTTTCGATGATGTTGTCCCCCAACCCAGGTTTCACCCAGGTTTCTTGCTCACTCTGACACATAAATTGGGGAACCAATCTCCAACGAATCAAAATAGAAGGAACTATGGATAGGCAAAAAATTATGCTTGTAGTGAACTAGATAGTCTCCAATTCTAACAGAATAGACAATGTAGGAAAACGAGAGTTTTTCCGGAGGAAGTCCCTTGTACTTCATCAGAATTTAGAAAACGTCGTACCGTGGAAGGCAGCTTCCGTCTCACCTAACGTAAATTCAATGAAAGCAAGCTTACGCTCTAGTGAGTTTTAGATAAAAACTCACCACAGTCCGAATCTTGAGGTTATCCAATATATGTTTGATGTCTCGACTGGATAATTCATTGGACTAGGTACACAGATGAAATTATCGTCGAGATTCTAAAACGTTTATTCGTATGCAGTAAAAATGTCACTCCTGAAGGCACCATTAAAGTCACCAAAACATATTGAAGAGCAGTGGGAAGCCCATCGACTGTCATGTTTATGAGTGCCATATTTATGGTAATTAGTGCGGTAAATTGTTCTGAATAGATCTCACCTTGTTTTCTCTAGCGGGTAGCCAAAATGGAATAGGGACTAAATTTCTAGCATATATGCTCGCCCAGAGCTTCGGCACTTTACCCTGATGAGTCTACGAGCAAATCACGATGCAGTTCGATTTAGTTTCGCAATCGTCTGCAACTACAGGGTGTGCCAAAGTAAGATAAATAGTTTGAAACTGGAACAAAACGATAATCGGCAATCTGTCACCCAAAAGTAAGGATACGCGGACGTTGACTTTGCTCACTTGTAGCACACAGACTCGACAATCCACGTTTCAGTCAGGGTTGTGTCACCGTTTGCAGGTTCAAAGATGCCCAATTTGGTCTGAGATATCTGAGAGACTCAAGTTTTGGTCGGATTTCAAACATGATGACTCCAATTTTCACTTGGCCAGGTAAGCGGGCATGTCTAACCTGTGCTCATCACAACCATTCACTGGCCCGCGAATGGGGGTTCTCGGCAAAATCGGGGTGCAAACTGGCGATGTAAGACGAACCGAGTGCATCCAAAGTTCAGGTGGTGGTGAAAACGGTAAGGGAATGGAATGCAAGCAGTGCTCATTTGCTCACTATTTCTTCCGGCGCTCGGTCCGATCAATTCATATTCAGACCTAACGTTAAATTAAAAAAGATGGATTGATCTTGTTAAATGCAGTCGGTCAAGGTTAGCTACATATGATGGGTTCAAGCGGTTACATTCTGAGAAAATGAGAACTGAACAATCGACTGAAGCAACTGAATATCAAAGTCTTGGAAGCTTGTCCCGTTCATAGTAGGCGTCGTTCAGTAATCCGCAGACCGGTGATAACTGAATCAGTGGAAGTCGTCTTACAGAGCTTCGTTCAAGCAGACCCTCAGCTCCCTACTGAAAAGCTGGCGCAGTAGCTTTTTATAAGTACTTCTGCAAAGCGTATTTTACACCGGCTAAACTTTCATCCTTTTAAATTTCACCACTTTATTGCAGCGAAAGATGAAAAACATCTTTCTGTGAGCCGTTAGTTGAGTCATCCAAAACGCAACCTACCTTATGTGAAGATATTGCATTTCAGACGAAGCTGTGTCATACCTGCATGGTAAAGTGGATCACAAAAATCAAGTCCATTATGAACGAAACAGTCCGCGAGCTGTATTGGATACGCATTACTGTATCAACCCAACGTAATCCCAGACCAGCAAATCAGAACCGTAGCTACTGACGAACGATGAAGCGGAATATTTTGCGATCATAACTGACCCAAAGGAATTCAACCAGTGATGACCGTGTCTGGTTGATATATATGAATGCCTTGCAAGTAAACCTGAACGTGATTTCCAGTTGCTGATATCTTCTTGTTGTCTTTGCTTGCACAATCTGTAGTCGGAGATATTCCAGTGCGCGTCAATAATCTGAGTCTATGATGCTACCTTGACTGATATTGCGTCAACTCACGACCTACAGGGTACTTTTGAAAATTCAGCTGGGTTCCAGTTGTCCACTTATTCGTCAGATATGGATAATTTAGCAAAATATATACACTCCTCACAAACCCAATCACTCAATGAATTGGCTGCACACCTGCTGAAGAACAGTTGTTTGGCTTTTTTGTACTTCATTGAACCAAGGTGCAGTCCATCTGCCCGGGTTTTCCCAAGAGTGACAAATTACATGCTGAACCGCAGCCGTGCACTAGTATCCTGACTGACGCAGTATGCTCAAATTGGGGAATTTCGGGAGTCCAAAATCTCCCAGGTAAGTAATTTACCCATAATGACCAAAGACGGCCCCGGATACCCCACAGATAACTATATTTATGACTCTTGCATCTTTGGGCCAATTGTCTTAGTTCAAATGACTTTTCGCCTCCCCCAGTGAGCCAGTAGCTATCGCGAGCCTTTCACCCAACCCGACCAACTAATCAGTTAACAACACGCTCCGATCAATCACATCATCTTGCATTTATCCACCAAGCTATATCAACCAAAAACGATCTTCATGTTTGTCACTGTTTCCCTTTGCATGGCTTAGAAGCTATAAAGTTCCGATTTCATTTGTGGTTCAACAGGAATTGGACGGTCATGGAGTGATGAACTAAAGATAATCCGAAGACTTTACCACTGGTTATAGCGGTAGCCAAACTGCGATAAACGATATCCATGGTTTTTTCTCGTCTGGTATGCCTGAGGTGTACAAAAAAGCTAACTGCCACTTTCCCTAAGACAATAGGGACGCTTTTCGACGTACCTTAATATCTGTTCTACCTATGTTACGCTTCTGATTAGCATTCACCTGCTTCGACACATCCAAACTGCCAATTTTTGTAACGTACCTGTTTCATGGACTCTATTTCAACAAATAGCATTTGATATCCATTGATTTTCGCCGCATTTCGAACTCATTTCAGACTCAATACGTTTAATTTTAAAACGGTAAATCATACATACCTTAAACTTAAAGTGCCTCAATATGGTCGGAGGTGGATGTCTTATGTTCCGTGTTGGCTACTGGCCATGATCGCCCCTCGAAATGCTCTCAAATGACCGGCCCCTCAAATGCACTCTGCCGAGGAATTTCTACGCGACACCTTATCATGATGATGTTTTTGCAAAAAGTGATGTCGAAGACGAACGCCTGTCCCCTCTACCGGCCGGGCTGACCAGTAGCAATTAGTCCAGGGGAGCTGGCTAAATCAAATCGACCATGGGCGGCATAAAAAGTGTACGGTGGCGCATACTCACCGTCACCTTTGGGGAAGGAGTGTACCAGAAACTTAGGCTGTCTAGCCCCATCAAAACTGAACAAGCAGTCACCACTCCCTAGCGGGTTACTTGAATTGCAGATAGCCCCACTCAGCGTTCCCGCCTGAAGGCCGAGGGTCTGCATTCCCCCATCACCGGTCGACTTCTCCACTTGGCAGCCTTCTGTTAACCGCGAACGCTACCCCCTTCCCGAAAATGCTACACTGTAGTTCCACTGATGAAGCGAAGTAGAAAAACCAGGGATAACAGGAGACCAACTATACCAACCCATCGAACCCACGCAAACCGCTAACAAGAAATCAAGCATCATAGTCTACAGTTGGCATACGAACTGTCCCAATGACGGCACCATTCTTTTTAGACAATAAATATTCCGTTTTCTAATCGCTCCGCATACGGCGGGAGACACGATCGGTTTGCATCCCAGACACCGTAGTGTATGTCGCTGTGGTTCACTGAATACCTGTTTGCTCTCTATTAAGTTACAAATCATAACTTTCCTCAAACCTATGTGAAACAGTCACTTGCCTACGGCTAGTCAACTAAATGAGCTACGAACGAGGAGAAAATCCGGCCGAGCATAAGCCGGTAATTATCGCGCAATTGTTCGCAAAACACCCTCAATGGCACATTACACTTGAAAGCCTAACACCAATTTGAGACTAACAGGAAGCTTACCCTAAATCTAATGAAATAATCTCCGGTTTTTCACCTACTACGAATCCCAAATAAGGCAAACTGACATACATCTTCGCTCCATTCATTGAAACAACATCTTTCTGTGACCATGCTTTGTAAAATTTGGCGAGGGCTGGCGATCAAAATCTCAGCACCCACTTTGGTAGTTTTCAGTCCCCGGAGCTTCCACTCCTCAGCCATTTTATCTCAAGGAGGGGGCCGCGGCGAACAGAGGACTACCAAGCGGGGAAGTTGACCGACAGTGGGAGGACTCGAACAAGCGACCTTCACGTTCAAACGCCACAACCCAATCCACTTGGCCACCGCCAGATCACCCAGTTCCGCTGACTGTCTTAGTAGACCGACTACAGTGGCCACGGCTGAGGCCAGTTGATTTTCTTTCCCATTAACAACATGAATGATGACCATCGACCGGCCTTAATGCACTTCGTTCTCCGTTAGAAAATAACAATCCCAAACTAAACCCCTTCATGAATGAGACGGGACAGCCAGCAACTAATCTTTTTGCCTTCCATCTCACCGTTTCAAAATTATCACCCAGTCAGTCCATGCTTGTTTAAATCACGTCGCATCAATTTCGGGACACCGCGGGTGCCCCATGACAGATGGACCGCAGTTCAATCATTTTCACCCAGCGGGATGCGCCCCACCTCTGGAAACACCTCATGGTGTCTTGCAGGGCACAGTCCTAGACTAAAGTTTGACAGGCTACAGAGTCCATTGCCTGTAACTCGGTGAACCTTGCTCGGGCACACGATAGGTACTGCAGCACTGGTCACCGATCGTCAGATCACTTATTGTGGCTGCTTTTTAGCTAGCCGCTTCCGGTGCTTTTTGCTCTACTCTAAAATGTCCACTCTCTCTACCTACGACTTTACTCTCCCTTATACATTAATTGTGACAGCAAAGTCTCCATGTGAGAAATATAGGAAGTCTCGACAACAAACTAAACATGTCGCAATCGTCAGTGAGAAAACCTGAAGCCTATCGCACGAGCTATTTGGAGGAGAATTCACCTGCACGATGCAGCAAACATTGAAAATATGGGCAATCTCCTCAGGGACCGCTGGCGTGTGCGTTTGGATAATGTTGTGGCTTGTTGCCCTATTGAATCTAACAATTGGCCTAGTGTGAGTTACAACGGTTCAGCTGAGGATTAAGAGGTTACGATCAAAATTCATTTTCGATAAGTGGTCACCAACTTGCTAGATCAGCTGGGAGACGAACCGATTTACAACCCTTACTCATGGACTCCAGGAATCCACTTGTATTATTTAAAATTCGAACCGATAAATGACGGAAAACTCCAACTTTCAGTATCCAACCTAATCTTACATTGGCTAGGGCTCAATACCTCAACAAGCCATTCAATTTCAGGAGACTGCTGTCATCTATCTGATTAGCGTAGTTAACCTATCGGAATTATATTGGTCAATAATGTGAAATTTATTCATTGATGTACTTGACTTTTCCAAATGAGCATACGACTAGTGAACCTATTCCTCCCAACATTAAGGTGATTAAATATTTTGACCAATCAACGCTACTATTTCCTAATCAAAAATTCCTTAGGGGTCTGAATTCATCCCGACGGTGCCATGGAATACAAATGCACAAAGACCGTTTCACCAGCTGCATCTGATGTAATATACGGCAACCGATTAAAATCTAATCTCGTTTAGTCGCACATGACATTTTTTGATCCAACAGTGACGTGGATATAAAATACCCCGGCCACGTTGAATGAATTCTCGACCATGTGCACTCGTTTTCACAAGTATTGGTTGATCTCTGACAAATATTCCTCTGGATTTCGGAGTGATGACAGGCATATACGACAGCCAACGGGGAGCTTAATCATCACTCTGTCGGATGCACTGACGGTCGCACGGAGTGCAACCAAAACTACCGTCCCTATGGTTCAAATAGTGGGATATCAAGAGCCAGATTATTCAACAGATGATTTGTTCCAAAACGGTTGCAAAGTTAGGAAACGCGTCGGTCGAAGAGCATGAGACACCTCATGTATAAAGTTACAGTTTTGGCAATTGATTGTCACTCGGGAATGATCATAAGGTGGTCACCCCGGAACGTGGTAACAAGCAGAACTGGTTCGGAGAACAGTGGGTTTGGGAACCAGGAGAAAAAGGGGGAAGGTTTATAGACCACAGGCTTTATACGAGCCCTGGCGATAGGTGAGAGAGGCACATACGGAACGTCAGGATGAAAGGAATCTTAGATCGAAAACGATCAATCACACGAGCACAACTCTCGTGATGCTGCAAATTTTCGTGTTTTGTACGGAAATGACAGCAACGTCGGAACGACAACTTATTTAGGGGATGACGAGAACATTTCGGACTGATCAATCGAGTTGCGTTTTTATGTACACAGACACGACAGATCAGTGTGAGAGACAGATTAAAAAAGCTCAGTGTTGATGATACAGATAACGATAGAGAAACCGACGACCGACGAGATTGCTGATTTCAGGCACTGGCCTCAGCTACAGGTGCCACATGCGCGGAATCCAAAGCCTGTTCCCGTTCGTTTTGTACAGGCAACTCAGCGGCTGCATTATCCACGGATTCGGTTTCGCCAGTACCAGAACCACGTCGTGGTTTTGCAGCGTTGCCGTTCACTGGGCGTGGATTTCCGCCACGGCGACCAAATCTCCGAACTCCTCTGCTTCCGGGACCCCATTGACCGGATCGTCCAAGACCAGGCATACCACCACCCGCGCTATTTGTTCCTTGAGGACCTCGCCGTCCTCCTCCTTCGGTCACGTGTTCTCCAGCTTCTGCATTACGGCTAGTCGAGGGTACCGCTTGTGGTCCGTTTCCAGCGAAATTCCTTATACCCCTACGCTGGCTACGAATTCGGCCAGAAACATTCGAGCCTTCTGGTCGACGTTCACTTAATGAGGTACTTTTACGTCCACCACTCGCATTATCGGCAGACTCTCCCGCGTCATCAAAACGATCTTGCGGTGAAGTGGCGCCCCGTTGTGGATTGCGCGAACCAGCCCGATCACCGAGACTTGGATAGATTTCCGAGCGGAGCGTATGCTGATCTTCCAATTTCAACCCCTGAATCACTGCATCTATTCGGGCGCGGAAACTAACCAACGTCTCCAGAGGGATCCCAATCACGTTTCTGTGTAAATCTGTCACTTGGGAAATATGAAGTCGTTTTCCCCACCGTGTGTCTCGCAAGTCGAAGAAAAATCTGCGACCACCAGACGCACTGTACAAAGACCGAACCTCGGGGACAGGATTATATATCAAGTAACGTGTAACCACATCGGCTGAAACATACAAAAAGAAACCGAAAGTTACTTGGATGAGCGGTACACATGAATTTACCTAACTAAAAGCGTCAAGGCGTTCTTGAAGAAAGATCTGTAGTATCAAAACACCATAACACTGAAAAAGATTGACCACTTTCAGTTTAATGAAACGCGTACCTAAAGTTTCGACAGGTGAAAAGTGAATTTGGTGCAAGTGAACCAGGAAGGACTAGGCAAACATGTGCCTTTTAATCAAAACTCTACTTTGACCGGCTCGACAAACCCTAAGAGCTTCTCTTTTTCTAAGGCAAATGAATGCTTGCAGTATCTATTGTTTCCCACTTTCCAAATTCCGTTTATTGATGCATAGTGTTCTGACTTTCGGCACAAGTGAACAAGATTTTATTGCCCGGCCAACACAGTTGCATAAGTAAAGCGTTTTGAATGCTCTTGTGTCTTATGGATAATGGAGATAAGATAACTTGGTATGGGGGATTTATTAACCACAGTTGAGATCCTGAATCAGTCCTGCTACGGTTTCAAAAATGGGACACCGAGAGAGATAAATCTTGGTCTATATTAATCTGAATCCGCTGGTGGTTGATAGCATCCTGTTGCGTAACTGGAATACGCGATTACACAAAGTGATCAGCTACCAACGAGTGTGGAAGGCTTTATCGAAGCTGGGAAATCCGTGATTCCAGAGAAAAGACCAGTCCGAAATGTTTCTGAATGTCATGGGAATTGCTTGTAAAAATTATGTCGAGGTTCTGAAGCGCAACGGTCACTTCAGGCACTGTTAACCTGCTTCATTAATAAAGAGACGGAGAGTAAAACAATTGTCACTTAACGACCACCCCTCACCTTTTCGCCAGAATTTGCTTTAATGAAAGTTGGGGAAATGCAACTTCGTATTCAGGACTCCCAAATGATCATCCTAATAATATCCGAGCTGTATTTTCTGTGCAGCTGAATTATGATTCTCCCATAAGAATGGAAAATGAACTGAACGTACCAGTACTGCAAACTCCATTTTCTAAGCAAATCATCTCTAGTGTAAGACAGCCGAATAGGTTTATTCCTAAGTTAATATCTAGGCAGGACTTGTGAAAACAGATTGCATCTAGCTCAATGGACTTTGTGTCATCTAATGAAGACATCTTCGTAAACTGAGGCATAACATTAAGTTGCCCCAGTTGTCAGTTACGCGTTGTTTGATGTGCGGATTTCTCCCAAACAAAGTGGTATACAAACGCTTTCGACTAAAATCAAACTCGTTATCTCCATAAGAAGCGATCGACGGGAGCTAAACTTTACATGTTCATCTTAACCGTATTTTCATAAACAGCTCTACTAAGAATAATGAAAATACTAGCTGTGAGCATTATTTCGTTTTTGTAACAGTTTAATTACCAATACGCTGGGATAATCAGTCAGTCCGAGCCATATGACAACCCATCTAAACTATTTTCCAAACTTGCCTTGTGTAGAAGTTGAATTTTCATCACACGTTCAAATGTCAATCTACAGATCAAAATAAAATTTTCTGAAGACAATTGCCTAAAAACAATACTACGCTATACGATTTGGTTATTTTGATGAAGCATACAGCAATTTGAAACTCACTTTCACATTACCAGTCACAACCATTCATTACGCGCCCAAAACTTGAGTTGGCTAATGTAACTACTACCTATCGACGCATTTACAAGACATCCTGCAGGTTCGGCTCCTTCTCACCATCGTCATTCCTCATTCTCGCGATCATCTTACCAACTATCACATTCTTCAAAGCAGCAATCGATCGTAGTCACTACCAACACAACCGAAGTTCCCGACATGATTTTCTCGTAGTCGAGTCAATTGAGCCAGGCGGATGTGCACAAATATATCCATTGATCAACAGCACTCAACACAGCGACTGCCTTCATAATACGATAAATTTGACGAATGCCTTAAAAGTGGAACCCAAACACCTCACGTTCTATCAGTATGAGAACACATGACAATTTTGTCGGTGGAAGTTGTCACTGCATGCCTGTGTGTATGCCCCAGATAAAAACAAGGGCATTAGCATTGAGGTAATAAGTTCTTCCGACTAATAGAGTTGAAATAGCAAATGCACTGACCGCTTCTGCACAAGTTAATAATGAACCCTTCGAAAACATAAAAGGAGATAATAACACATGTTCAGACAAGAGTACACAGAAAAACCACTCTATCGATCCGTGAGCCATTTAACAATGCAAGCAAAGACATGAAAACGAGAAGAAATAATCATCAGTTACCTCTGGGGACTAGATACTTCGTATGCTTACAAACAAATGCAAGGAATCGTGTGTTGTTCAGTTAATCAGTATTAAATCTCAGGAGCAGAGTTTCGTGTAAGCCGGACAATTGGAAGCACGTAGTGAACATCCATGTGATGATCCAAACATTGAAAGGGTCAAGGACAAAAACACTTGATGGCCGTTGGAAATGCTTGTTTAAGTATAAGCAGCGAATAAGCCAACGTCTGTCTTTCACTTCTACGTAAATCGCGCATGTTGTCTCATATCTTTCGGTTAATTGTCTAAATCGTAAGGTAGTTTCCCGTAAACACCTTCGTTCAACACCTTGCAGATTCGAAAGGAGTCACTCTTCTTGAATAACGACGTTTGTAAACTTTTTGTCTGACGGCCATTGGATGGAAGTTTCTGAAAGGAAATTCGACCTATTGCCCTATTGCTTATTGCCGTAAATCAATTGATGCGCAACAAAAAAGATTGTTACCCGCGTCTAGTCACTCGGTTTATCCATTCCTTATTCATCTAATAATTCTAAGTAATGTTGGGAATAGCCTGTTAATGCTGTCAATACTGCTTTAACCTTGTTCTTCAGCTTAGTCTAACAGAGGTATGCTTAAATGTATTAAAACCAATAAAGTGAATTCGGTAATGATGTGGTCTTAACCCCTGGGACATACAGCGAAGAATAGTGATATATCCAAACGGTAGCCTCATCGTGATGGTATTTCATTTGAATGAAGACGGAAACATGTGCCACAATATTTCTGCACCAAAAACGCTTGCAAGTGGAATCTATTTTTACGTGGTTTAAAGTGAGAGGCCTTGTTACCCGGGCTGGAAACGTTTATTGCCCGCCGTTTGAATCTTCAAGAAAAGGCTTGAATGACAGTGACGCATACTGATTCATCGGCTCACGATACTGGGACCGCCGGTCCCCCAAATTTGGGGTTAAACGTGCGTGTACTACCCAAATCAGTTGTAATCTTCCTGAACTTATGGTTTCCTAGACTCAATTGGTGCTCTTGGGCTTCTTTGATATTGTCCTTGGAGTTGATTGTGGAACAATGTGGTGTCTGATGTCTATGAATTTGTTGCTTTTTACTATTTATTTATTTGTCTGTGGATCTACAACGGGGTTTCTACCAGTCTCCTCCAATGAACAAATTGTTACGGCCTCATAATGTGATACAAGTACCGTTTGCACCAAACGTTGGGGATGAATTTTTTCATATTCGTTGCATTCATTGAGTTCATCGGTACGTAATAAATAAAGAAATTAGCAGTTGAAGTACTGTATAGGCTTTCGCGTACAAAAAATAATGTCGCATTTCAGTCAAGAGACGTAAGGGTACATAAACACAGAAAAAATTACACTAAACTTGTAAAAATGTTAAAAAAACTCATCGAGGAATGATCAGAGCACATTATGATAGGTTCTTCAGGAATTCGACTAAAACACGGTCACGGTTTGTCAGAATGTGCGCTAAATAAGTAGCGGCTTCCTGGTGGCTGAGTCGTAACCTGGTAGCCTCGAAGATAAGCGAGATAGAAAGGATGAGGTCCGGCGCGAATGAGATGGAAAAAAGGAAAAGTACCTTAACTCCACTGATTGGTTTCAGTCAGCATCAGCCTAACCGTAAATTTAATATATTCACAAAAATGCCTGCGCACGATAAAAGGTGTCAACGGAATCCTGAATGACAAATTACTGCGGAGAGTGGTGTGAACACCAGGGAACCAGAACAAAGCATTGTATATTAAGGAGTCCAATTTTGTAGGCTTGAGCCGTCAGACAAAAAGTTTACAAACGTCGTTATTCAAGAAGAGTGACTCCTTTCGAATCTGCAAGGTGTTGAACGAAGGTGTTTACGGGAAACTACCTTACGATTTAGACAATTAACCGAAAGATATGAGACAACATGCGCGATTTACGTAGAAGTGAAAGACAGACGTTGGCTTATTCGCTGCTTATACTAATCTGAGTTTAACGTGAAAGCGAAGGAGGATGCCAGGTAAGCCCATGTCGCAAAAGTTTGTCTGCGCCAGAAACAGTTTGTGATCGGAACAAACTGGAGTGAGGCGATCACCGTCGCCGGTCCGCTCGGAAACAGTAACAAATGAGCCTCTCAAGTGCCATTCTGCCCCCGCTAAGTAGGGCGTTTAAACCCGTAGCAATGGCCACAACATCCGTCGAACGCACATTTCGGAGCAATCGAGATTACTCTTGGCAAAACTCGTCTTCGGCCTAAGGAGAGCTACGCTCAGTAAAAATGCACGACGAACAAATAACGACGCCTCAGTCGGCTGCTATTGGCATGTACAGAAATGCATACAAACAACTATCGACTTGGCTTCAGTTTAACAGTCCATGCTCGCCTCACACGCCCCGAGTAATTCCAACGCAAGCATCATGAGCATGAGCACTGGAAACCGGGTCACCTCACGCGTGTGGAGTATAGTGAGAGAGTGAGATCGCATCTGGGCTAGGAAGATTGACTAAGGAAGTAGGATTATGTATATGCGTTTCGGAGATGCAGCATACATCTATTTTAATTGTTTCAGCAGTTATAGCTAAAACACTATGATTTAATTTAGTACTAACGTTGAAGGGAGCCAAGTGAATACAATCTTTTGTGATGGGTGGTCCCTGTATTAGAAAAACGAAGGTCGCTAGGGTTCGCCATTGAAAGAGAGCTGGAGGTATTCGGGCAATAGATACTTTGAGGAGGTCCACACCGTAGGAGTTTTCCTGCGGGAACCCTGATCGAAACCTTTGATTCAAGAGTTACACTCACAATGCAGTGGGATGTTAACCCAGCGCAAGAGCTCTGAGTAGAACCACTCAAAGAAAATGAACAGCGCGGCTCGGATCATTTTGTGCGGCGACCGGTGCAGTGTAGAACTGGACCGGGAGTACTGGTCCAAATAAATCAAGTGTACGTGAAGTGGTCAGGGAATCCTGGGGGTCCAGTTGTTCACACCCAAGAGCATCGTGTGATTTATTTGGCACGGCACTTTAAAGACCATTCCAGCTGACCCACTTCGACACCGAATTTTTCAGTTCTTTGTGAAAGTAAAACAGTGCAAGCAGGTACCATTCCTCCATGAGAAATGAAGATCAAAGTTAGGCTTTTGAAAACCGTAGAACTGCTGGGCCAGACGGACTGTCCCCGTCCATTTTCAAGGTCGATGACGACGTATTAGCACTGAAACTAACAAAACTCCTGGGTGGGTCTGGGAAAAACCCATTCATAGGAAAGGTGATAAATCCCATTGCGAAATGGTAATTAGTCACTTACTTATTCCAAACTGCTCCCGGGAATCGTCTTGCCGACTATCTAGTGGTGGCGAAGAGTGCACCCATGATAGTCAAACAAGTTTGGGACCCGGTCGGGATTGCATTAACTCACTGCATTTGCCGTCTGCGGCAAAATTAGGAAAACAGGTACACTCATCGTAGGTTCACAACTTGTCTTTCCTAATGTGAAAGAGACGTTCGAGTTTGCAGACCGTGCAGCCTCCTAGAATCACCTCTCACTGAAAGATGTACCAAGGAAATTCATTTCATGTTTCCAGTCGCTGCATGCGAACACCCGAAGCCGATTTAGTGTTTATGGGATACATTCAACCGAGTTTACTACGGGGAGTGTAGCGCGTTAGTGTTACTTTGCGGTGGAAACCGCTCTATGGGCATGTAGGAACAGATGTATGGATACTTGTTCAGACAAGTGAAAGGTCACCAGTTCGATTCCGGCTCGTGACATCGACCTTTGAGTACGTAAAGCGTAAGATTCTCCATTCCGTAGCATTTCCGGAACCTCGTGCTGCCTTAAAATAAATGAAGGCAAATAGCTGTCCAACTCGGAACATGCGGACGATATTGTGCTTCTGAACAGTCTACAATTATTCCTCGGCCATGTGAATGACAACGGAGCCATCCTAATAACGTCCTCCAACATCCGCCACAAAAAACAGCGGGTGTCCACAGAAGTAAAGATTTCCCATGTCCGAGCACCATTATTTTCCCCATATTTCTCAGCTACGATTGGAGAATCGCATTACTAACTCAAAGGTCAGGCATAAGTCTATAGGCTCTAAGGTTTAATCTTTATAGTAAACAATGAATACAAATAAATTAAGGTCATCTGACGCACATCCCCGTTTATCATCCGGTTCCCTGTATGCCGCTCCGTGAAGCATAAATTGGTTGTAAAATGGGTTGTCGTGGTTAGTCGTGACTTGAAGGTATGAAGAATGAACTAGTGGACTGCTTCGCTTAGGTTCAGCTACGCACACGATGATTGGACATTGTGTGAGATCGCCAAGTCCCGAAACCAGTGGCGATCTGCACTCAAAACCTCTCCCTCGTTTGTGCTGTTCTTCTTACCTGTGACTTCACCGCTATCCTCCGTCTGTCTCTCAAATAAATAAACGGTGTTGGGAGACAGCAAGTCAAATCAGGGCACATCAGCTTAAGGTAACCGTTGTGAAACTGAAATGAACTGAATGAGCTGGTGACTGAGAGCTAAAACTGACTTGTCGTCATGGTTATGTTCATGCAAATCATCACTGTCAAAAATCCCCGGAACAGTGAGATTCACCACGTAATATGGCGGGCGTCGTGTGGTACCAACTGCCTAACTCCGAGAAACACTTAGGCAACTCCCTCGGGGTGTCAGAAACATCTCTTCTGGTTCAAGTTTTGGCGATCCATTTCGTTTCACTCACGAAAACAGACTCAGTCGATTGACGCACTCTCTCAGACGACCGCAGCCACTGTCACCTTGTCTAATGTACGGCCATGGCAGACCACGTGATCTGCAACTCCGGTATGACTCATTGTTCAAAATTAGCCATGACGCAACCGGTCCGGCATTCCAACTGAGACTCAGGGCGGAACGGCATGCAACTTGGCGGGCCCAAATTTGCGAGTAAGGCGACGACTACAAGTAGTGACAGCTAGCCGTGAATGAGATGTGTTTTAATCCACAGAGCTCGCGGGCGCGGACGAAAAAACAACGTTGAGGGCAGAGTGAGTTTTGGTCTGGCAACCATTAGTCCCCATCCCCCCCCCCCTAAAAAAGATACCGCGGGTATCGCTGGTGGTACAGTGACTTAGAAGGTGTGGCCCGGCAAATAGGTAAGTCCATTGCCTTTTGCTCCCTGACCCGATACGGTCTGACGGAGAAGTGCGCTACCCGTTCAACCAGCCACCGGTCCGTCCAGAGAAAAACTGATATCTTGTGTTTAGGGCTTGCTTGAGTGAAGGCCAGTAGAGCACCCTTGAATAAACAGGACTGGGCGACCGAGTGGGGCAACAGGCCACAAAGGAAACGTAACAAAAGTGGGTCGTTGATGTTGTGAGCATGAGGCCTGCAAGAATGGAGATACGTGCTGAATTCCACACAAGCCTCTATCCCTATTTCCTTTAGCTCGCAATATTTCCGTTCTTCGACATGCCCAGATGGAAAAACAACTACACAGATTGGATAAAATATATACTAATGCAGAAGTAATACAATTGGGCGATATTATTTCGAACACCTACATCTCAGATTCCTTTGATTAAACCGTTTTCAAGGGCGATTCACTGCTTGAAACGGCAGTTCATGAATAAAGGATTCGAACTACCATCAAAGTTGAAATGTCCGTGCGAGCAGTTTAGAATTGCTTTTTGTCATCACTACCTTTGGTTTCATTCATCTACCTGTCACAATTCGAGTGAAATTAGAGTTTCTGAAAGCACTTCAGGCACCAAGTACTAGGAAGGAGTAAATAACTGACTGTCAATGCTCTATAATGACCACCGGCGTCAATAATTTTCATCATCTTAAAGGTTTCGTCTTAGTAAGGATATACTGACGAAATATGGACATCCCGTTGGACAACCGATAACATGAAGGTGTAGAACGGCATAGCCATCAGACGCATGAAGAACACTATAAAACGATTTTTTTTCTTTTTCTTTTGTTATCATCGTTTTCGTCCCTCACCATATGAATTTGAGTAACACATGCACAGTCATACATGCTGCGGAATGTGTTGGAAAACAGCTAGCAGTAGCAAAAACAAACGAATCGTCATACTCGGTAGAGTATGCGACGAGCCTGGAGTATCCCCCTAGATATTGTATTTATCTTCCTTTCTCAGTCGGTGATTGTGTTTAGATCAATTATATAAAACGTAAATGCGAAGTTCTAACTGCATCTTCTAACAAAATCGGGAAACGGAGAGTACTGTGGTGACAAATATGCCTTGCCATCTTGGTTTTTGAGGGAACAAGACCAACCAGCCACCGCATGATTCAGAATTATCCTATACCTTCTGGTCATGATACCTGGAAAATTACTAAATGTCTAGTAGTTGACAAAGTCAAAATTGGAATAGCTGCTCTCTATCAATGTGGATTGGCAAATGGTACCAAAGTAGGGCAGAAAAAATCAACCTCTTCACCACAAACAGATAAAGGAATCAGAGGAATAAAACAGCAGTCGGGTTGTACTGTAAATCCCAAAGCTTGCATGGCAAGCACATGCTGCGTATATGAAACGAGTATGCAGCAACCCACTTTAATACCTAAGTAAAACCCCGGTTCCTCAATTTACTTGTCAGGCGTCAGACTATTCGATGTCTAGTGGCTGGGAATGGGCTGCCGTCAGGATCAATTAACATCTGACATGAACGCACACAAATCCGCCAGACAAACTATGGACCCCGATGAACCGCTGATGATGTGGGACTACAAGATGGAAGAGCTGACATCTACGGTGAACATAACACAACGTTTATCTTCATTTCCTCCGCCCAATGCCACGGTTTCCATAACCCATGAATTTTGCACAGAATTGCGTTACGTATTTCCAGGTACCGTCAATTGTGACGCATTACAAACTGGTTTCCTAATAACCAGAAGGTTCCGCCCCGTATCAGTTACAAGTACAGAGAAGTATCCACAAATATCAGAAAGTAGTTTACAGGTTTCTCTTATCGCATCCTATTGTAAGTCGTGATAATCAGTTAAATCTGAGTTACTTTGGTTGTCAAGTTAAATTTGTGTGGATAAGAAAAATGACGACAATGGAGTAAGCGAACCCGACAAATTCATCTGAAAGTCTCTCGATTTACCTTAACTCACTCATGAACGCAAACTGGCTTTATTGCTCGACAGAGGCACTCGTTTTCTCGTTTTATCTGGCCCACTACTGCATCTGTTTATCGCTGAAGTTAATAATTTAGTAATTAAAATATTTTATAGTAGTTTGGGTCTAATAATCACCTGGAAAGCATGGAATGGAGAATCCCCACCTAGGAGGGATCTAGATTTATACGAACCTTACCGTGCCCCAAGGTCAGCCAGGCGAAACCAGGTTAATCGCTTACTTTGTTATAGTGACAATGAAGCAACAAGCTAGAAATAGTGGAATCGTTTGATACTACAATGTAAGGGGTAGTGAATTTAACAAAAAACTAGACAATTTTTTTTGTCCAAGCACGTGCAGGTTTTGAAGTTAAACAAGGGGACCACTCACTTCCCAATCAGCACAGATAACGTTAAAGCGTCTTGAAACAGTCCCACGGGAACCATTTCTAAAATGGCAATTTCATGCCAGATTGCACCTACCTAAGTAGCACAAAGCCCAACGTACCCTGGTTGAATCTTAAGCAGATTTTGGGTTGTCCACTGTCAACAAAATGCACAAATATATAGATATTTCAACAGGAAAATGAGCGATCAGATTTACCATGTACATGCAGAAAGTTTATGCTTTGAATGATCACACCTCAAATTTTGCTTTTATGAGTGCCTTTGTGGCTTGTGGTGGCCATAGTGGCTACCACAGATTTGCTTTGTTGAGCTTGGTTAGCTTGTTTGCCCGTTGATAAAAACACTTATGAGCGCTATTTTGCTGTTTATTACTTGCATGCATTTACTGGCATGTTTTAGTGCACGATTTGAATGATTAGGCGCTTTATACCGCACTTGTGGCACATTTCAGTGATTCGTGTACTCACTGGTGTGAACATGAATCCGAACATGACTGTTGACATTCTTTTGCTTTGTGATCATTCTAGAATAAGAATGAATGAAATAATCCTCAACCAGTTCACTCGCTTAGTTTTCTACTTAATGCGATTTAAGATATCATCTAGATATCTGACGATAACAAGTGGAAGAGAAATCGCAAACGGAATAGAGCACTGAGTACTTTGAAGCGTGCAACTTGTAGGGGGGCTACTCTGTGCGAACACCGAAATTCGTGTCAAAAATGGTATTTCCCTTTTATAGTTGCTTGATCTGGTTACGTCAAATCGACAGTAGTTTTAAATGCAGCTGACACACCTAAATTGGTGGAAGACGTACAATCTCATCCGCTGAATTTTTTGGTGATACTTTCGTTTGAGCACGAAATTTATTAGACAAAAATGTGTCATCTAGTGGGACAGAATCAAGGTCGAAGACCCCTTTCGATCAGAAGTACGCTGTGTGTGTTACTAAGTAGACTTCCTAGATGGTACCCATTAGAAGGCAGTTCACTCCAGCAATGGAACAAGTCACTGGAGCTTCAAATACACTCTCCTTGCAGACTCCACCAACGCTCCCACCGTTGCTATGCTCTGAAAGTGACTTGCCTAAGTATTCAATTTGGTTTTGAAAATACCCCCTTCTGCGATCATCAGGCGAGACACGCTGCTTCGATTCCAACGTTCCCAAGTCAACCGCGGTGCAGTTCGCAGACCTCCATGTATGCAGGTAAAGTAATTTTGCAATTTGTTCACTAGGATTTCATAGCAATCCAGTTCCTTTTGATTAACAGGCGGTAAACAGTTATCACGAGATTTGTCGTTCAGCCACAGACATGAATACGCTGCCCCTCGAGATTACGAGGAGAATGTTGGCAACAATGGGTCGATTTGGAAGACTACGGGAGACCAGTACTTTCCCCTCAAGGAGTCGGACGCATCAAGGAGCACTTGCAGGTTATGCGTAATTGTATCCCAGGTGCACTTTTCAGGAAATTTCGCACTCTGGAAGACACCGATCACTGAAAGGCAACCGAATACCGCAACTTCAGCTACATATCGGGTCTGTTGTGTTGAGAGACAACAAAACCTGGATCGTTTGGTTGCCGTCTGTTGTGTAGTGACCAGTGGCATGAGCATTACATGGACTATATAGAAGATCAGTATGAGCTCATGGTAAACAACTGCATCAGGGTTTGCGGAGAAGAACAGATGCTTAACTTGCATATGTGGCTGTGCATATGCAGTGATGTACGGACCCGCAATACTTAGGAAAGATTTTCTGCACTTCCGCTTGAGTCATACATACAGCAAATTCCTAAATGTGTAGCAAGTTTCAATACGATTACCGGGACAGATCTTCTGTCTGACAGATGACCGTTCTCAGAAGCCCGATTGCATATGGATCCAAACATGATGATGAGACGCTATGTTCCCGCTAACAGACGTTGCATCAGACGAAAGATGTTCAAGTTGAACAATACCGTTCATGTTAAGGAATAGCCAAGCAATATGGTGCCAATGCGAATCGTCCTTCGGAAAAACTCTCATTTGCCTACATTGTCTATTCTGTTAGAATTGGAGACTATCTAGTCCACCACCTATCCATAGTTCCTTTTGTTTTGATTCGTTGGAGATTACTTTCCCAATTTATATGTCAAAGTGAGCAAAAAACCTGGGTTGTGGGACAGCATTTTCAAACGACGTTCTGGTATGTATGTTCTCAAGAAAACGGAAATTCCGGTAATTATTACTAACGGGGCGTAAAGAGGAGTTTGGTTGCCTACGATGCATTTTCTCTGTGACGACGCTGGACTACTAAACTTTCAGCGAATCCCTTTTTCATTAGCTATAAAAACTAGTTTCATTCTACTGAGATCACTGCTTTACTGCCGTGTTACGGAATATGCCTGATTAGAGTGATCTCCACAGGGAATCGACTGAGCTGCACAACTGACATGAGCAATTGCGCCGTTTTCCCCTTTGGTCAAACCGTTTGCATTTGACCAGCAGGCTACAAAGAAGACCAAAAACTGGATAATGCAATTGACTGGTATCTCACGCTGGACGAAAAAACTAACCAGAAATAGTCATGATTTTGTAATTCACCAAAATAACTGGACTCCAATGAGATTCTTCAGTGCCGAGGAACAACGATAGACAGGAAATTTTGCCCGGTTCCCACCTTGAAGGCGGAGGAATGTCCATGACGTTCGTAAAGTTTTAACAATGTCCTCGCTTGTTTGCCCTACTGTTTGCACTATTGACGTTCAAATGTGGACATATTCATATGTGCTGTCATTATGTAACTAGAGGTCGTCGTCAGTTAGTGAATTGACAAGCAGAAATTGCACAAAAATTAGCTTGTTTACCTAGGGCAGCTATAGATAGACTCTCCGCTACCGCTGTAATATATTTCCGAATTCAAAGCAGCTGTATCCAACACGTTCCCGAGGTTACAAGTGATAGAAGTCTGCGAACACTGGTAGATGTTCTTCTACATTTTAACGGCATCAACTCCACACGCCTTCCCCACTCTCTCGATAACATGGACCTTGTTGGATTATAAAGGTGGTATTCGCCGACTTTCATATGAAACGGTATCTGGTATCTGATACGAAACTACTTAGAGATAGTATCGATTACACAAGTCGTGCTGCTGTGGTTGTTCTTTTGCTATCAACATAAGACCACAAGGACTCTAAGGAGGGTCCACTTGGTTCACTACTCCTATTTGTAACGAGCAATTTTTGCGCTTCCATACTGGATTTGGTTGTGTAAGTATTGATGGAGGTTGGTACGCTTAATGAGCTTCGACTCACATTGGTCTCTTTTCTTCTTGTCCATTTTTGACTGTCAAGTGTGAACCCCATCGGAGAGCACTGCCTCGCGTGTATATGTCACGTGATCAGTCGTTCAACCTTTGTCCATCGGAACGATCGAATCCAACCTCGCCGGCTTATGCAGTCACAGTCGAGTGTAGAAGCCGATATCAACCACCCGACTCACCGAACATAAGGTGCTAGTGAAAATCCATCCACATCATCATATGAACGAGTGAACTGTTGAAAAAACTACTGGTTTGGTGTTATTGTAACGACTGCGTTCTCTTGGTTTACCGGCTGTGGAAAGTGACCGCGCGCTGCAGAGCCTAACAACACAAAGAACACGCAAAAAATTGGGGACCTGACCTTTGTGTTGCGCAGTCTCTATATCTTGACTCCTCCTTCGGGTATCACTGGTCGATATAAGCAGACGGGAATGCACCCGCTCTGATTCATGAGATTCGAACCCAATGCTTCCGAAGTGACTCGAAAATTGTTATATAATTAGATCGTCCGACGCAGCAAACAAAGTATAGTTCCCTATGGTTTTCCAATTTATGGATGGGGACAAATCAATCGCACTTTCAGATCCAGGGTGCAGACCAAATGGTCCGGTGGACGTATAATCGATCTTCTTAACCCAATCTCGTGTCGTGGATTTATATCTCGGGTTCCGAATCGCGGACTGATGGGAGCCTTTTGGCCTTCATACCCTGATCATGACGTCGGACTTTAACTTGAAAAATCTAACTTTGTATGAATTGACCGGGTACGCCTGCGTTCTTTTGCGCCATTTTGATCTCGAACATCGATCTCAAGAGGTACTGCATACCTTGTGCATGGAGATAATTAACACAATGATTGTCTGCTTCGTGGGATGAAATTCACCCAACGCTTTGCACGGAGTGTTTTGTCGAGTTCCGTCGTTTTATCTCAGGCCTGCTGCATAATTCTGTAAGACAAACAGGCAGTCGCCTTCTATTTTGCCTTCTAGTGAACTATGAAGCCAACGGCTGAGGCTGTTAAACAGAGAACGTTCAAGTCGATGCAAGTATCCATGCAATGCGTCGCATACCATGACACAGAAATAATGCCCATAGGACTAATTTTATGGAGAAAACTAAAGAGCATCAGAAGCACAAAATCAAGCTCACGAGGTTCACGAAAACCAAAAATGCAAATCAAGCGGGGCAACTGAGGACCAAAATCGAACGTCTACACTGAAACGAAAACCAAACAACTATCATAGCGAAAGTTGGATAAAGAGAAAACAACTAGCAAATATCCCATCTATCCGAACGACTAACGCTCTCGGGGTGCTAGTACCTTAACTGTTCCGTTTTTTATAGTCGAAAGAACGACAGCCTAGTTCCAGATACTGATGGTTTAAGCCAGTGCTGCAGTGAGCGACTTATAACGGAATACCGGGTCTTTTGTTGGGCAACCTAAATGAATCGTACCTTTTGAATAGAAATTGTTTTCATTCTACACTCCATTCGGCGATATAAAAAAAACTAGGGAATTGTACTTGACTCCTACATTAACCCAAGATCTCAATGTCCCTGGATTTCACTTTTGATTTCCACCAACAGGATTCTAAAGTTTGGACAAAAAACAACGCTACTCAACAAAGCTAATGTCGTCGAAAAGTGGACGGAAAAATTTAAAATCCTGACTGTAAATCATTGAGACATTTATGGCGGTATCGACCATACAGAAAAGTGAGTTACTCCCATTTACCAGTATTTTCCACGACATACTATGTAGTTTAATCCTGCGAGCCGCTTGCTTTTTACCGTTGCACGCAGCCAAGAAACACGACCATCCTTCAGGGTGTACTGTTTTCCCACACCGCATTGATCCACCGACTGGGTGGCGATCACTCAACAGTATGGTCAATAACCACTCACATATAGATAAACATGGGATCCCGCATCACACTGACAAAACGCACAGCATGAAACACCAAAAACGCCGATTCGCTAAACAGTCCACTCTGGAAAGCAGAGTGGTCGGGGAAACCAATACTACAAACGGCATCCACTACCACTCTCCCCCCGAGTGATTTGAATCCGTATATTGTTTCTGACCCCCACGAAGGCATGGCGACGTCGGCTGCTAACCAAAGTGCACGGTTTTTGAGCAGTGATTTATGCTGTCACCGCGGGAAACAGTTTGCAAGGAAATCGAGACCCCAGCTTTACTGCTACTAACGAGAATAATATTTCGACTGGTCCCTTCTCACGAAACACTACGACCAACTCAATATATTATTGGTAAGAGCCGCCAACACGAAACCACCAAGTAGTCGGTGAGATCTGCAGTAACAGAGCAGCATCAACCCCAGGGCATTGACGTGGTCTAAATAAGCGCTAAGTTGCCCATTTTCAGCTATCTCTGACAGAGCATGCAATGGTAAAGTTAGACTTGACTGAAATTAATACACACTTTCGCCTTAGCTCTAAATGAAACGTGCAAACAAGTGATTTAGAATTGCAGTCTCGTGACCGAAAGCATGTGACTAACTTCCAAAAGCCCAAATACAGACAGATACAAACGTGACCTGTAGAAGTTACTCAAAATTGTGGCTGAGTTGCATTAACCCGACTCGACCGTCGCGCTCGAGAGCAGCTGAAAATGATATGCGGTCCCGTCGGTCTGGAGCCAGCGGTCTGGGCAGAGCTTGGAATGTCAAAAAAACATGCACATAAAACACCCACCACTAGTGCATCTTAGTAAGACCAAAATGAAGCTGAGTAGAACTGAAAATACGGACTTACCAAGGAAAGCACACAATTGGGCCATCAGAGTCTCGTGAAGTTCAATGAAACCACGTGTCTCCCATGGATGTTTTCGTTTGGTCACCGTCGTGGTGGCTGCTTTCGATTCCGATGACTGTTCACCACTAGACTCCTTAACTGGAATGGACACAATCCATCTTTGCGACGGATCGGCCGATGTGGCCGGATCAGCCTCCTCACTAGCTCCGTTAGATTTTTTAGCATTCGGGTCACGACTTACTATTTCCACTATGCATCCGGTAGTTTCGCACACAATTCGCATAGGATTCAGACGGTTTAGTTGAAACTGTTTGCGTTGGGTGACACCGGACGGGCTGGTTTTGGGCGGTGACGCTTCCTCTGAGATAGCTTCATCGCCCGGGGATTTCGCATCGCCAGAAGCTCGAGCTGGACTAGTTGCGGGTGCATCATCTGTTGGACTTGGTGATTCATGAGGTGATTCCAGTTCGGTTGACTGATCAGCCGGACCGGACTCATCATTCACGACACACGTGAGCAAATGTTTCAGCAGAGTATCACAAATGAACACGGGTAACCCGATCGATTGGTTGGCAGAATTGGAATCTCGAACAGTGACCCACGGTTGGGGCATAGATTTACCAGCGGCCGCATTTGTGTTTCCATTCACGGCAGGACCCTCGCGGACCTCAAGCACATAGGCTTCATAACGCGGGTCCGTGCGTCTATTACGTACAAATTGGCGCAACAGGGGTCGGTTGAGGTCATTCATCGGGACTC
Organism: Fasciolopsis buskii; assembly: GCA_008360955.1. Classification (NCBI taxonomy): domain Eukaryota; kingdom Metazoa; phylum Platyhelminthes; class Trematoda; order Plagiorchiida; family Fasciolidae; genus Fasciolopsis; species Fasciolopsis buskii. The sequence continues at coordinate 137,441 of LUCM01003495.1, read as the reverse complement.
GTGAGGTTAATGGTCGCCTTCCCGGATTACGTGAGTTTCGGGCCACTGGTGGTCGAACGAGCATGTTAAACCTATCAAATCACGGCGGTCAAAACAGCCGCAACGGACACGATTGGATTTTCAAAAGCTGTGGAGTTTGGGGTTGCTTTGAACTGTACGTAACAACTGAAACTAAAATAGACACCAAATTGTATTAAAAAGGAAGCCAAGTTCTTACCACAATATAAAATAAAACGGTTGCAGAGAAGTGGCACGCAATATGCAGCTTGTTTTGCAAGCAATTATTAGAAATTAAGCTAATGTGCATGTGCAAAGCAGTTGCTGCTCTGCAACGGACCAGCCGCTTTGCGCAGGTGCAAGAACCCGATTTGAACGATTGATCGTATGCGATTCAAAAGCCTCGCGTCGGCACAGTTTGACGGATCGATGTGACAATGTCGATTATCGACTCAGAACGTGCCATAGTCATGGCCCAACCGCAAATAGGCTGACAAGCTTTGGCGAGTGAGAACAGACAGGCGGCAGGCGGTTCGGATGTAACAAACACATCGATACGTATGCCATAACACACATACATTTGCACTTGTAAAGAGGGTGGCCACTAGGCTGCGCACTCGTCCCTACGGCTCTTACCACTGGTCGGTTGCAGTGCCCCACTGAATGATAGTTGGTTGGTCTTGTGAAATCCTTGAAGTCTTTCAGTTTTGCGCGTGGGTTGTGATTCTCGTTTGGCTGCCAGACAACTGGCACAGTTGCATAAACAGCGAGCGTGCCTGGGCATCCGAGGGTGCGCCCGTATGCAATCGAAATATCGCGTGCCGCATGTGGTGAATGCGTGATAGACAGTCTTTTTGGTCCATGTGTGTATGCGAATGGAACGCATGCCAAGAGCTGAGTTGTGGTCGTGCACGGCATGCTGTGTTGCGTGCGCAAATTATGCCATGGAATCACCAAGTTTAGCTTTGGAGACGCCCCACCTGATACCATACACCAATGTGCAGTTTAGCCCTCAACCTCCAACCCTAGCACCACTGTACTCTTCTTTGGGTAGCTACCCTGCTCTTAAGTCCTACTTCTGGCGTATCCCCATGGTGTCACCAGCCCAATCAAATATAGTGGGGATGGTTTTCCCCTAATTGTTTCTTCCACCAGAGAGTTTTACGAATTATAGACGACTCCAGCAGAATTTGCACGTTCCGGCATTTCGGAGCGCTGCCTATTCATGCGTTGATCACCTTCCACACTTAAGTAGGGAATTAAAGTATTTTATTTAGAGGCTGAGAACAGCAAAGACATTTTTCGTGGTTATTCATTAGTCGAGTTTGTTTGTTTTCTGTTGTGATTTAATTCACTCTAGTTGCTAGTCTTTGTTTCCGATTTTACGATGGATCTATTGAGAGCTCGTTTATCTTATGGTATACAATTTGTTAATGTACGCGAGGCAATGGTAGGTCGACATTCTTCTCGGGTTGACTGAATGCAAAATATTGCGAGACATTCCAAATACTCCGGTGGTTGCCCGTCTGACTTGCGTTGCTGGCTGCAGGTTTAACGTCCCAGTAGTAACTCTATCGTCACACTCTACCGCTGACGGTTCCAGACACTGTATGAGGGTTGCTTTAATGAGGCTCTACCATTGACTAGGACGTTGGTATCACCTTGCAATCTAATGATTGGCTTTCAATTTGAATATTACGGAAATTAACGTTGTGTACTTATGTAGTGGTTTACGTATCACTTGGTACCGGCTTGTTTTGTAATTCAATCACTAAAGAGGTAGATGAGGTGGTTGCACCTCACAATCTTTTATTACATGAGGGCATTGTTTATTATCAGGAGTTCGGAACGGAGCCAGTTAATTCGTCGAACCGAAAATGGTAAGAAGTGCATAATAGTGTGTTTATTGAGCATAACGCCTCATAAAGATATCTCAATGAACCGCTGCAATAACCCAATTTGACAAAGATAAATGGGTTTGACTCTCGATTTGAGGTGTTAATTATGAACCAAGATAGTAACTGAAGGACAGATAACAAATGTTCTTTACTGAAACCTCCAGAGAAATCTCATCAGATGTTTCGAGCACGATTCAGAAAATGTATTTGTGATAAAAGACGAACACTGAATTTTTTGATAATCAGCCGGAATGACGTATTTCTTTTTATTCGAGCAAAAGACACCAGTTGTCATCTAGAGTCACTGTAAACGAAAAATCAGCCAGTCAGTAGGATTTAATAATAGTTCATTAATCAAATGAGAAATTGCGTGCACAGTTGTCACATCCTCGTTGCATAAGCTGATCATAACACCACAACATTAAGATTGGACGCAGGACCAAGTTATATGATTCTGAGCCGCAACATGAATGTAATATAACTCTCCGTTGATTCCCATTATGCCTCTGTGGTTTGTTTTAGTTGTTGTTGTTGTTGTTGTTGATGTTGTTGTTGCTGTTGTTGTTGCATCATTCGGCGTTGACTTCCTATCCAGTCTTGTGATCAGCGACCTGGCCCATAGAGTTTTACATTGGAGTTGGCACAGCTGGCGGTTTTCCTGATGTCGCAGCCAGTGTCTTCGAAGCATTGCTCGAGTCTGATGGAAACACAAGGTCAGAATAATTCCTCAGGTTCATATTCGCATGTTGGGCTCCAATAAATTTCTTGTGATCGAAGTTGTACCCTCACGTTGTATCGGATAGGTCTAACATGTCCTTGCGTGTCCGCTCACCGTCTGCCCTCTATGTACCTTCTTACGTAGTGAATAAGGTTGTGACATGCAATGCTGTGGAGAGGTTATGATTTAGGAAATTGGTGTGAATAAATGGGCTTTGTCACTGACTGATTGATCCGCCGGGGCTTCTTGCTTACTGTTCAACAAAGGACCATTACCGTTGATTAGGAAGTGAGAAAATGGGTCGGGGTAGAACTCAGTGGCTGGAATGCTAATCTGCAGAATTCCCCTACCCGGTAAATATAAAAACATCCTAAATATATACGAATATCTTGACAACGAAAACAGAAAACAAAAATTGTTGCTACTTTTCTTGACCATTTTTTTTCATCTGCACCTTAATCATTTCAGTATATTTTCAGTACTGTTGTATTGCCACCATAAGCGGTTAACCAAGATAGGCTTTCGGAAAAACAGCAGGATTAGCGGTTATTACCGTTCATCATGCGCACTCACCAGATGTACGATCTGGTTATCCGCATGCTTAGGTCAGTCCCGTGTATTTTTGGAAGTAGAATCTCATTTGAGCATCAGAAATGTGAATACATCAAAAATCAATTTGGTGGAGGAAGCCGATTCTTTGTGATCAGGCACTGTCACGCGCCAGATATATATATATATATATATATATATATATATATATATAAGCAGGAAGTAGTATCTGGATGCGTAAACAAAAAAAATATATGTATATATATATATCAATTTGTACCATGTCGAATACAACCAATGATTTCAACAAGTTAACAATTTCATGGCTAAAGATTACCATTATCAAAACACTTTAGCCATTATATTTGCCCCTTCTACTGGATTATGCACTATCGTTGACGGAAAGGACGCTATACGAATCTGCCAATCTCAGATGGATGCAGTATTGAGTGCATACATAAGAAAATCGGAGGCATCAGTGCCATTGAAAAGTTCTGAAAGTTACCGTATAAATCAGCCGATAGAAGAGATAGTAAGCAGCCAGCATTCAGTTAATCCATAACTAACGTTTGTATGGTACAACGAGTACGAAGTTTAGAATTCTGTTGTTCGGAAAAATGTCGTGAGGGAAGTTACACACATTAACGGAAACGTCAGCTCATTATTACTTTCCCCGAAAAGCATGTAAGAGAAATGTACAATCCCACATATCCCATTGCAGCGTTTTTTGACCCATTCCGTAGATCATTCTGATTTGATGCTGATCAGCTTTATAAGAGTGGCCAACAAAGTCTTGTCTTTTTGAGCACCACCCTCTGGAAATGTCAGTTGCAAGGTGGAACATTTTCGGGGGATGGAAATGTAAATGAAAACGGTACGAAGTACCTCCAGAGAGAAAAGAGAATACGTTGGTACTATTATTGCTGCCAGATGCCGTAATGTTCAACCGAAGACAAAATATACCCTTTAAGCTAGCCTCTCCATAATTTGAAATAGCTATACCCGAAAAACTCTAACTGTTAACTTTTCGTACTCTTCAGTGTCTCAAAATGGTAGCCCTCAGCCAGATATTAGTACTAATTCAGTAATTGTGATTCGAAAATCCTTGAAATATCTTTAAAAAATCAGTTCATTATTAGGAGAAAACGGATAATGCCACGATAGCCTGTTAGTTTGTCGATCGCGCTGTCAGGTATTCAGCCTACTGCAAAGTGAATTGACAGTTTTTGATTACGTCAGTCGTACAAACAGTAAGACCAGACTTAACCCTTTCGATAAATATCCGTGAAATCTGAAACCAGTAAACCATGTGGCAAAACTACAATAAACTATCGAATAGCAGAAATTAATCACTGGACAACCAGTTCTAATGTGCAAGTCTTATGTTGGGCTGGCTTGATTTGACTTCCCATAGTGCTCACAAAAAGCAGCCATTGTGAGGTTTACCTGACTGCTGTCTTGTTGTTGCCAAAATAGTGAAATTGATCAATCGAGTTCCTAACTTTTAAAAGTCCTAAAGCTGATCCCGGTTCTGTAACCAATCTGTGTCAAATAAGTCAAGTTTGTTCGTTCCAAACAGTGACCCCGAACGAGGGATACAAACTTATTAAAACTACACTGGAAATCTAATGCATTCCCATCAACATACTGTTTAATCGAAAAAGTCTGTCTGCAGCGAAGTCACTGGAACGAACCAGAACGGTGACGGACTTCAATAGTTTTGCTCCTGACTGCCAGATAAGCCTGGATATTCAAATAAACCCGTCGTAGCTATCGACTGGAATGTGTCACGTGAGTAGTTAAAGGCAATGTTAAATCTATACAAGGGGCGAGCGACTGGTCAATTTTCACAGAGCGAAACCAACCAGTGAGCATGGTGTCTGATAAACAGTTTCCTATGCATTGAAATATCTATGAGATGGAAGAAGCAATACAGGTCATGCGAACTTTACCACTCAAAAGCGAAACAACTAGCTGATGGGAACAAATTAATTTGGAATAACAATGCAAAATCGTCTGATATCTGTGCGAATTTATTAATGTATAAGCATTTTAATTATGAGATTTACACTGAGTACATTGAATTTCACTGTTTCGCCTGATTTATAAACTATACTGCAATAGTTTTCGTTGTTTAGGTGTCAAATGAAGTATTTTGAGAGCAACTATGAAATTGAGGGTGTAGTGCCACGAGTCGAAATTCGTCATCATTAGGTGAATTCAGTGTGAATATGATGAGCACCTAAGTTGAATCTGATCAATAAGCGACCATTTGGGTGTCGGTCCCTGATGTCCGTCAAGGCTACCATGGGATCCAAAAATAATCAACTTACGTTTACCGAGCTAAGTATCCAATCCCACTTGTCAGCTCAATCGTTAGAAGTCAAATGAAGTTCGTTCACGTCAGATCACCTGATGGACCATATCTGGATCTGTAGGACTAACTACCTATCTTCCGGAGCGGTCAGTTCAAGATATAATAGTGGTGCGAGCAGCGTACCAATTAAAAATAAACCACTGTATCCATGACGAAATGGAAACAATGGACTTCCTCTGGACGTTGTTAGTAATCATCGGAACCTAGTTGGCGGCTGTCACCCACCAAAGTTAAGCTACTCTCAGTCCAAAGGATACTGCTTTTCCCACTATGGTACCTCAATTGGATGCAGAGAGCGAGGGACCGAGTGCAATAGAGGATAGCTAACGAATGCGCTACCGAAGTAAAAATAACCCATACGTTGAGCTTCAGTTTGATTAGGTATCAAAGATTACGGAGTCTATAATAACGTCCAGGTAAAGGAAGATTCCCTAGGCATGCGTGAAGATTCACCTGTTAACATTTATTTCCGTTTTTGCCCTTCGATTTGTTTTTATCTTCCCTATAATCAAACTACATGTCTCATTTCTCGTGTCGATCAAATCATCTGGCTAGTTTCTTTTGTTACACGAATGTGACTTAGGTCCCCACATTAGTCTGATCCACGCACTTCGAAAATGAACATTTCTCTCACCGGTAAACTCAATATTGTTGATTGTCTCGTTGTTCGACTACCAGTTAGGCATGCACTTCTATGTGATCTAATCACTTTTTGGATTATTAATATTGCATCTTGTTCCGGATTCGCCTCTGGTCCCGTGTTGTTCATCGCGCCACTGGAATAGTTCGAAACAAGCAGCCCAACAGGGGTAACTTTTGGAACCCAGGAGTTATGCTCAAGAAGCTCAAGGCTAACAGTCACTTAAGGTTCTATAAGCTTAGTTCCTGATTGAAAAATGTCATGTTACTTAGCATTAGTGCCAGTTTTCCTCATTTTAACAATTCGTTCACTATGAGGCATAAGTAATGAAATTTTAAAAGGACTTTAAATCTTAGAGTATTCCGTCGAAGTGTATTGCTGTACCTTACATTTCACGGTGGCGCTTTCAATAAACGATGCAGAACAGACTCACAAAAGGCAAGCTTTAAAGTGAAAAAGAAGCAAAGCGCAAGGGTTATAGAGTCATCAACAATTGATATCGGTAGTTTCGACTGTGCTTCCTTCGGGCCTTTTTAATGGGCCGCCTTTTTATTTCGTTTCGGTGTTCTTGATTGTGAACATAAACTTCATGGAAGCTTTTTCCATTAAATCAAAAGTTCAATATATTGGTAGGTAATTAATCGAATAATCAAGCTTAATGTTAACCGGATTAACATGTCTACCAGTTCAGCTCAGTTTGTACAACAATTGAACGAGCACGGACAAGCGCCACTTTCAGTTTCTACATCGCGGTACCCCTTAATATCTATTAAAGAACCAAGAAATAGAAAGATTTAAAGTGCCAGAAAACCATTGATTGCGACAATTAGCCATATCGTCGCTTTCGGGAATCTCGTGGACTCCAACTCACCTACACAATTCAGCCTACTGGTTTGGATTTTCATGCCCCTTGCCACGTCATGGATTGGCCACCTTGACTCATCTTCCAATCATTACCTGCCTCGGGGAACGGTGCGTACCGAAGCAGTCGATCTGCAGTCATGTGTAACTCACGCCCCAATCAACTTAATTTATTAAGATTCAGTTCGTGTTAGACTGATTGATTTCTACCGTCTAGTTCCATACGACTAACGTCAAAATTCTTAATAAGAATTCTCCAAACATTCTTTAACAACACTACTACTAAAACACTAATAGTATTGGTACCATTGTACGAAACGCTCGTGTAATAACAGGACCGATTTTAGCCATGGAGCGAAAACTCGAAGTCAAATCAATAGTCGCATATTGCTTCGAGCCATGGATGTTTGGAATAGGTGAATGCCGATCGAGCCTTCTGTATACGCGAAAACTTTATTCGATGTGCGAAGCGCATTCGAGACAATTACACCACCGTTTAAATGATGAAGAAAAAATTTGCAAGTAATATGTTTCTTCCATTAGAAGCGAGAAGCCATTTGTATGTTCTAGATCCGAAGCTTAACTATCCGGCCGAATATCAGTCCCACCGTCCTCATATGGAAAGGGCAATTCACATAATCGGTTCCATTACACCGTTGTAAGGGATTTGAGCGTGAGAGAATCCGCGACCAGCGGCACTTCTTATTTTGAACTCGAGCGAAAATAGTCGCAAAGATGGGCTCCGCTTGGGTTGCTCGCACGTAGAAAGTTAAAAATTGAAACGTGCTTCTCTAGCAGTTAAAGGCGCTGCCACACTATGACAAGATTACCTAAGTCGAATATCGCTTTCAGGGAGAAGAAGACAGGGAGATTGTATCTAAAGAAATTCTGCCCGTGTTCTCACACCTTTCGCATGGAAAGTATGCAGTTGGTACAAACCCGGCCGGTCCGGTAACGAGGTTGTTTCTCACGCGTGCGTCCTTCGCTAAGAAACCGGCGGCAGTTTGGTCGAGAAGTTTAACAAGCTGATTATTCTATGGTTTTCACAGAAAGTTCTGTAGCGTTTGTAGCCAACAATGTTTTGCATACGGACGGATAAAAACACTTTTCCCAGAAGAACACGATCGCTTCCGTGGTTATGGTGCTCGATAGGTGTGCGTACGCGGCACTTTTCTGTCGACGGAAATTCTGTTCATCCAACCGTACGCGAAACATACTACTAACAACACGACCCCATACTTTTGAACCCTATGTCCTCTTTTTGCAGGCCGGCCTTTCCCTATCGACGGAAAAGTTTGAACGAATCACCGTGTGGTTCTTTAATGAACTCAGCATTGGTTCACACTCCTAATGACTCAAGTGAGATTTTAATGGTAGTTGATCACTTTTCTCATAGATTGATACATTCGCTGACTCTCACCAGTCCTTCGGTACGATCTCGTTCCCCTAGGAGTTTTATTAACTCTAATACTAAAACTTGATTACTAACCTTGAAAAGGATAGAGATGGCCCGCTTGGTCCAGGCGCCTTGTGCCTTTTAAGGGAAACTATTTGATAACCCCCAATTCCAATTTATGACTGGGCTTTTGCGGCAAGTTTACGCGCAAGCCAAGTGACGCAGTCCGGGACGGCTGGTCTGCGTAGGCGGGCAACCAATAAGAATCGTAACGGCAATCGGTTGTGAACTCCAGGCATTCCGCGGAGGTGACTGGACGGAATGGATTCTGCCAATCGTAATATTTCCAATCTTGTTTATAAACCCATGAACAATAATTAGAACTCAAATTTCTTTCCGTTCCGTTGCGGTCTTTTTGTTGACTTCATTCGCGGGTCGAAGCCATTTCACTACGTACTGGTAACTCGTATCCGCTAGTTACCGTGACCGACCGAATTCCGTATACCAATAACAAGTCAAAATACTGCACATTTGCTTGCATTTATTTAATTTGAGGGTATCAGTAGTCTATTTTTGCCCACTATTGCATTGGGCCAACCAGATTGCTACATACAGTGCTCTGCTCAACGCCCTAGGAAACGCCGCTGATAGTAAAATCTACAGATCAGTGCATTATCAAAATGCAAGCAGCTCGATATTGTATTGATCCTCCCATAGTTTACAGGGACATACATCCAGAAAGGTGTAAAATTGAAGTCAGATTATTTTGGGACGACACTTATAGTAAAGAATCATAATGAAAATATACAAGACAGGAAGCTGAGGTTGGCTCCCGTGGAAAAAGGGAATGTTATTACTGTCAGTTGTCCTTATGAATGTAAATACTAAATGTTGAAATTTTGCTGTTGATATACTGTCGTAATCTTGCCAAACTTTCTGTGGTGAACCACTGCACGAAATCAGTTATTTCGCGTCCAGTCGGTGACGTGATCGGTGTGGTCAATGATTTCCCTGTACAGACACGCCCATTCAATACGTGGTAGATAGATAAGGTACTGCCTGTTGCAATGTGAGATTTATTGATTTTATTTACAGTTGGACGAAAGGAAGTTCAGCAATTCTGTTCACCTTGGTACATATACTTTGAATATCATCATCAAACTTTCTATGCGTGTGCTCACAGTGCAGGTCCGTTTTCGCAATAACTCAGTACATGTTGATCACTACTCCTGGATTCCAGACAACGTATACCTCGTTGTCTGCTTTCATACCCATCGAGAAATGTATTTTTATCCTCCCTAGACGTTATGTTTCGATCAGTTTGTGTAAATCGACTATTTCAGTCGGAGATTCACGATTTAGCAAGTTGTTCCTATTGAGCAGTTTGTAAAATGGTGGACTACAGTGATGGATCTCACTGACACTCGTGTTAGGTGATCTCAAGCACTAATAAAGAACATTGGAAGTTCATTGATTCAGCGGTGGATTTAAATCCGTAGCAAACCAAAACAACTCTCGCTCCAAGCTGACCTTAACGTCAAAATTTTCAAGAAACGGCTAGGTCCTGAATGGTAAAAACGACTAGTTATACCAGTCGGATGTGCAGCCTCGGTTTGAACAGCGTATTGGCTGCTCAGTTGATAGTAATGCAAGTTAGATCAAGGGACGTTTTGCTGTGCTGCTTAGTAAAAAGGCTATAGGATCGTGAGTGAAGGCTAAAAGGCAACGAATTAAGGCCAACTAACAACAGAGAATAATTGCAGGAGAAGCGATCTCATGTATGTTGGACGGTAAACGTAACCCATTTACTCTCTCGTGTAGGTGCAGTTAGGCTTGGGGCCCATGACAACTCCCAAGTGGGAGATGAAGGCAATCAATGATACGATTGGATGTTACAGTGAGCAACATCCTGGAATTAGAAATCTTTTCTCTGCAGTTTCTCATCTTTTTCTCTTTTGAGCAGATGGAGCTAGGGAGCAGCAATCGGAACTAGAGAATGTTAATAACTGCAAAAGTGAAGTGAGCCGGCGGACAGTGGAATTAACCCGAACAGTACATATCTGCTCTCAACTTGTTTTCGCAGTCGCCAATAGTTTGAACAAATTCAAGGGAGAAGTTTCTGTAAGCTTCCATCTAAAAAGGCGACTTTCAAGGTACTACTCCGTTTCCATTCTTATTTTTTTCCAATATCTCTCCCATGCTTATGCACGGTGAGCGCATCCCAACCGAACACACCGATGACAGTATCCTCGGACTACCAAGCCTCGAAGTATTTATTTATTCCACTTCATGAGGCGGCGAAACTTAGCTTATCACCTGTTTCTCTGCACATTACTCGAGAATAAATCCCACGAATTCCTTTGATTTTTTGTCTTGTCCTCATGAAGAAATTAGTTGTCCAAAACCTTTTGATCCCATTCCGGCTTCGATTATAAATGTTTAGTGTATGACCAATGAATTAACGTTTAAATACTTACGACATTATCAACCGGGACCGCTGTTCGCATGAAAATGAAGTCACAATATTTATGGAGATAAGACAGCTAGTATTTCGTGTTTTGTGACCAAAACTCCTCTCAACGCCTGCGCATCCCATTCGTTCATTTGTTTCAATGATCTTGCTCCTCTTCCTAGTCTTACCAGGGGCACTTCTCAATGAGAGTGGACTCGTCTGGCGTCCTGTCAAATGTTTCAGCAGCCAACGATGTAGTTCAAGACCAACTGATTGGATGTCTACCATGTAAACATCACAAAGGTAGTGTGAATTAAGAACGAAGTAAAAAAAGAACAAATCGGACTACGTTTAAGACCTAAGTGAGCGAAACCTCATTAAATCAGTTCAGTGCCTATTCTGAACCGTTTTCCCCTAATTCCGAGTAAGTTTGACATAAATCCGAAATCGTGTGAGAAATGATATATATATATATATATATATATATACAACCGAACGTCTAGAGCAAAGTTGTACTGTGCGTGGGATTGTGCAAGAGAAGAACCAGACGACGCTTTTTACCCTACAGCAAGCGGACGGTAGTTTGATTGATTCGTAATGAAAGTCGCATCCGGGTAATTTGCGCATTTGTGTTAATCGAAGAACTGCAGAGAGTGCTGTTCCAGCACCTTGTTCCGATCATTTTGCAAAATATCACTAATTTGTTTGCAATCCGAACATGGAATCTAACTAATTCCCTCTATTGCTCCAGTCGTAAGTGTGCAAGTGCAAATTCGATAATTAACCGGAAATTCGTCCACGAGTCAAATTGATGTTAATCATCGAGAAGAGCACAGCAAGCTATTGCTCAAGTAAGAACTCACGTTTTCCGAGACATGACCAATTTGTGAACAATCCGATATTACCTCGAAGACCTTGACCAAGCATTCTGTTTTCAATTTCAAAGGACTCAACCGTTTACCTTCGGAACTTTACACAATAGAACCCAAAACCAGTGGCCAATGGAAATAACAGGAAAAAGAGGATCTCGTTTGAATACACCTGGAGCTTTCGAGTAAACCGGCTGGATTTCAACACCCATTTCATGGTTTATTTATTGTGGAAACCGAGGAGTTACGATTTTATTATTCGGCCAACCTCATCTGCCATGAAGGCTGCCGTGCGTCTCCATGGCGATGCTAATCTTCCTCTCTGCCTTTTTGATGAAATAACTTTATGGTGCGACTGAAACGTCAGCAGGCGCCTGGTCATAAGGCATACTGAATATCTGAAGAGCAAAATAAACTTGACAATCGCTGAGACGAGATACTCGCTAAATTTGCCCGCGGAAATGAGGGCTTTCGCTGCTAGACCTGCGTTAATGTACAAGTTACAGAATTGGAAAACGATGAACCACCCGCGAAATTTGACCATACCCAAGAAAGCAGCAAAAAACATGGATGACGGGAGGATCACTGGTGACGTGCTCAGCTGTGCTCAGTAGAGAGACTCAGAACACTGGATGCGAAAGGGCTTAACGGCTGATTGAATTGGGATCCAGGTGAAACTCGTATAATTGGTGGAACGCGACAGTACATGTGTTGTGTGCGTACATAGTCTTGTTAACATGGTGGTTACAGGCATGACTAATTGTTGGAAAGGTTACCCTGATATCCACGATGTCACTGGTCAAGTGGCTCATGATGATCCTGTGGGCAGTGATCATCTAAGCAGTCTCATTTTGAGTTCTAAGTTACTGTTGCAACGAGTTAGGTTGATACTAACCCCTAGTGAATTACGGAACTTGTCACGTTATCTTAGCTCAATGACTAGTTAGTGATCTAAATGGTTGCTGACTTCGTCATAATTTAAAAGGTTGTGAGCTTTTGTCATCATAACATTTCAATTATTTCTTGATATCTGCTCCAAAATGATATTTGACAATCAACTTTATTGGTTTAGACAGAGTTCTCTTTGTGTAGTTAAACAAGGAACTCTGGGGAAAGTAAAAGTTTTCGCATTACAAAAATGAGCTGAGAATCTTTGCCACACGGTTTACATGCCACTGAAAACGTCTACACATCGCCCAAGCGATGCCCACAACTAAGCTGTTCGTTGCCGTCGCGAGCATCAGTGTTATGATCATGAAACCCGTAGTGAAATGCAAGCGGCAACAAAAACATCCTTTATTCTTCACGGGGTGTTGCTTATCGGTAGGTCGACAAACAGCATTCTTGTAATGTCTCTAGCCCGAAGATACTGAGCTTTGGCTTGCTGGGAGATTATCAGTTTGATTCAATGATTTTTACAACTAGCTTGATTTCTGTTCTGTACACTTCCCCTAGTTACCCATCATTTGGAGAAAGTATTTAACTTTCGTTGTGCTAGTACTATTGAACCCATATTCTCAAACTGCTCTCAACTATCAGTATTTCGGTAATCGGGGGGGGGGAGCATGGATGTTCCTAATTCTCATATTTAATTGGCTTGCTTGGTTTTTTTTCTAGCTGGTCATTTTTAAACTTCGGAAGCATTCTTCGTTGCTGATTTTATCCAGAATGACGGCTGAATTTGTCGCCAACCCTGTGACTGCGGCCCCACACTGTGCATACCGTCTCAGCTCCAAAGCGCAATTGTGGCAGGTGCCAAACGTCTGGATACAGGCCGAAATCGATCCATTCAGGCAAGCCATCAACATCGGCGTGCGATGTTGAAATCGGCCAATTCACATAAGATGTGTAGGAGCGACCCTCTGGGTTGCGTAGTGAGATCCAGTGAACTCAAGTTTTCTATCGGGAGGGGCGTGTTTAGCACAGTATGTATTACGTTTGATACTGTTCACCTGAAATTCACCCTCTAGCCACATACCGGTCTTTTTATATACCCGATCTAATCACAAAAGCGAGGCCTGATTCAGCTTTGCGGGTCGTTTAGGTGAGCAAACCTCTGGTTGATATAGACACACCTGCGGTCGTTACATTTGTGCAAGGCCATTGAGATGATTACTCAAATTGAAAATAAACGTCAACCACTAGTGCAGCCAGCAATTCTTCCTCTGGCGTAATGCATAGCTGGAAAGCAGTGTCTTGTGATGGACGAGGTTAGCCGATGTACCGTTGCAGAGGGTATTTACAATGGATGTGTCGATCAAATCTTGACCAAAGTCTCCTGCCAATCAGGAATTTCGGTCTATCTAACGGGCTTGGAATACATCCCACGTATGACTCATTTACGCTAGTTACCCATCCGTTGGTGAGGCACATATCAACCAATGTGCAACATCGCTTAACCTATCCAGATAACTATGCCAGTCGCCAGTCTTGTACTAGCCGTAAGACCAAAGGTGGTTCGAGCACCCTCCCCCAAACTCCCCATTGCCAATCCAAATGGACATTTTAGGGTAATGCAAAGAAGGAAACAGAGCACTAAAGACCTTCTTCGGATGTCTTGGAAGTAAGGTATGCCTCGAAGGCCAAATGCAGCGAAGGGCCACGAAACCATTTAGGAAACTTGTTAATGGCTAGGAATACGCGAGTTTATGATGTCAGCAGATTCAATGGAAGACATAGTGTCCATTGTTTTCGCCATTAATCATTGAGTGCACTTAAACTCATTATGCTCAGATCTGAGGTGTCCGGTGCTTAAGGAATCATGATACCTGACAAGTTTCAGCTCAGTGCAAATTTTGCGGGGCAATGTACTGAATGATGCTAAGTCATGTCGGAAAAATCTGTACCTTAGAGGTTGATGTTGGTTTTTGTACACCAAAACTTTTGATCCAAGCATTTTAAGGGAGGTTAAGTTCACTTGGTTTTACGTCCGAAGACATTTTTATGGAGATGGCGAAAGCTAATCATAGGCACTAACCCAAATTGGCTAAAGACCATCGAAGCCCGGCCCTTTGTGAAGTCTCACGGCTTAGATTTCTTTGCGGACCTCCGCTTCAGAAAATGGATCTCTGAAAATGGCCCACACGAAGTTTCCCGGAATAATCATGAGAAAAGTTTACACTGGAAGCTGGCTAAATTTTGTTTCAAAGTGTTCCAGCCAGCTTACAATACGTCGCTGCCGGTTGTGGATAACCTGATAGCTCATACCTAATGCTTTTCTAGAAGTATCTAGAATAAAGTGAAACAGCATGCTGAAGTTTTCCGTGGAGGCAGCATGTACCATCTCTAAAGCGCGCTTAGACCACCAGATCTCGCTATCTTTGCGTAGGTTTACGTTGAGTTTTTGTCTCGTGTTAAGCCATGGTTCATTATACTCGCTCCCGGCCAAGAGGAACGGGGGGTGTCAAGGAGACGCAGATACTCAGCTAAAATCCAGATTGGTATCGCACGTGGCGCCAGACTATGACTCAATAAGCTGGTATAATGCAAGACACTCATGGTAAGCGAAAAGTGCAAATTAATTTTATTAACCGGAGACAATTATGGCTTTCCAGCCGACGCTTTTTGGAAAACTGATAGATCAGTTGGGTCAGAGAGCGTACTGCCGCTTAACCTATACTGTATCTTGCGTTTCGACCGCCATTCGAAGCATGTGGACAGTTTGGTGCTTGCTAACAGAGGGTCTGAGTCCAGGGGGTGCTTCAGTATGTGAGGGGAGGCTAACAGCGGATGCCAAATATTCTGAGCCATTATGATTCGGTGAGATGAATCATACAAAAGTGAAACACGATTATACCAAAAAGAACAACTGACTAGGAAACCACGCTGGCAACGGTTGAAAAACGCATACGCTTAGAATTAAATCGATTACAAACCCAAAAACAAGGAAAAGAGCGAACACTCCGGATCGCAGATGGACTGAAAGTGGTCCGATTTTCGTAACACTTTCAGACGCGAGTTGGAACGTTGCTCGAATTGAAGACTAAAGAAGAGACAATGAAATCTTCACATAGGATGTTTTTACCTGAAATTAGGATACGGAATTCGGTCAACCACAGTAACGAGAGGATACGGGTTACCAGTAGGTACTGAACTGGCTCCAATCCATGTTACGCAGACAAACACAACGAGAAGATCAAAGAGAAAGAGAAACGTTCCAGTTGTATCTACAGTTCATGAGTTTATATACACAGGAGGAGATTCCGGTCGGTGAAAAAGATTTGGTCCAATCGTCTCGGGGGTATGTTAGGATTTCACGACACTTTGTCGCCAAGGTTCTCCTCAGGCACTTATCTAGACAGGCTAGCGCTAAACTGTATCAGACCATATCACATTACTTGCACGTAGGCTCTTCACACGGGGACACTCGGCAAACGAACTTTGACGTGAACAGACCCATATGAATTGCTTGATTGTGGCAAATAAACACCCGTCTTGTTGATTCGATGGTTCTGACTTGATTAGGCAGGTCGAGATAAGACCAGAATCGAGAAGACCGATTAAATCCGCTAAAATTAATGGCCGGCAGTCTTGAAAACAGTCCTGTCGCTGGCAGTCAATTGCTATGTGACTGATTTGGATTCATCGCTGATTCGAAAAGAGAAATAATCGATGTTCCAAATACAAAGCCACCAACCGTTTACAGCTACCGAACTACTAGAATCGAGACCAAAAGGACCTCCTAATTGGTCTTCGTTCAAAAATAACCGACAAGTTGCCTGCTAAAAACAGTGTCCCCCATTGTGCTGCGGTTACGAGGTCATGCAGCTTTTGACAAAGTGTTCTCGGTTGTTGGTGTGTACGCTGAGATGACAAGCTAGTTGCGTCTATCAGAGCAATCACTGTTTACTGTGCAAGAACCTCTAAGTCCCGCACAGCATGACCAACTATCACCTGGGATCCAGTCAAATACTGCTGTCTCACACTCGACCCTCCGAATGAGGGTCACATCAGCACCAACAAGACCAAAAGCTGCGATCTCAGAGCTTTCAGAATTGCGGAAATGAAACCACAACGAGTGACCGGATGAGTACGCTGATCGAGTGACAAAGATGGAATTTTGAATGTGGATGTCTGGGATACAAGAAATCGGTGGCTGGGGTGACCGAAATACAAGCACACTTTCTGTCCTAAGCGCATCAGTGTTCGCGCAATAAGTAATCAATTTGAGAGAGACATCGAGGACGAGGCAGTGCATCACCCGCCGAAAGTATGTTCGATGAGACTTTGAAGGTGGCCGAAGTGGGACGGTCAAACAGATGGCATAAAATTTCCCTCAGAAACACTCCTACGGCCGATTAAAATTCCTAGTGAGTGCCGCTCAGTTCACAATTAACCCATTTATTCGAGAATGTACCCCTAGCCTTTGCACAGCCATGCTAGCTAAGGTATATTAGACAAGCCGGTATTTGGTTATGCAGTTGATGAGCTTCTGTAGGAAAACCTCGTCGCATCAGTGAAACACGACAATTAGCAATGCCACTATTTAGGTAGTGAACCGTACTCGCCAAGTCGCATTGCCCCCAGGAAACTTCTGCTGTTTTTAAGGTGGAACGCCTGTCGGCAGCCACCTATTCAGTTGTTCAAGACAAACCATAGGTATGAATGGTCGTTCAGTTATCCGCATTCTGGGGACAAGCCCGGTGGCATACAGCCCTGTTCTGGGTCTCAGGTGGATCTGAAACCGGTCGCCTTCCGAGAACCCGTTTCGGCATGACCTGACCTTGCAAACCCTTGGTCCGAGTAGCAGGTGAAACCTACGGATTTCGGTGAACAGTGACGTACAGTAGCAGTGGTGAGCTTTGTGACTACTGTTGTTCGAGATCTACTGAAGAGATAGGTATCTCACAGTATCAATCATGTGTCAACACAAATGGATTCTGTATAAAATATTGTTTTTGCGTCACTTGTTCTCATGTTCTGTCGAAAGAACCTTCATTATGTGATAACTGTACTGATTATGCATCCATACCACAGACTACAAGGAATCACATGAAATAACCATGAGAACCCCGACAACACATAATTGGTCATCTGAAAGCATTTAGTTGGGATGTTGCAGGTTTGTCTTATTCGTCTTCGTATTTACCAAGATAAGAATATATTAGGCGTCTGACTTTCTAATTTAATTTAATGAAAAGTGAAATATCACAGTTCCAACTATGTTCATTGAGTAACTCAAACCATATCCTGACCACGTTGCACTTTTGAAGGCGATGCTTGTGTTTTGTAACCATACATGACTGCATATAATCCAGTAGACGTTTATGACACTAACATCTTTCTAAATATACCGGTTTTAGTAAAGTCTAGCACTTGGGTTCTAAGGAGTGGCACTAGCTGTGCTGGAATGGTTCCAACTCCAGGTTGAGCAGATGAATATGGCAAGGTAATTTCGGCAAACGGAAGTCAGGTTAGAGTTTATTCACAAGAAATTCGTATATATATACTAATTGGACAAAATCCCCGTTGGCGGGATACATTTGAACCAGCCAGCGCGGAATGTTCACTTCACTTTCGTGAGTCACCACTAACACGATTGGGTGGTTGGAGTTACAAGTGATGGCGAAGCTGTATCGGATTGTGTCGCGTAATTTGTATGCAGACTCGTCACATAAATATTTCATATTTCGTCCGGAAACGTAGTCGTAAAAGTAATTTTAGCTGTTTGGTGTTTGAAACTTAAGATTTGTCTTAGATGTTCTGCGAGGTTTCCTCTGGATCTTTTAGTGGCCATAACCTGGGAGTAGAGTAAATAGACATTTTCTGATGGCGCTTTCTGCAAAGGGATACGTGTGTGACTCAACAACGTAATTTGAACTTCTGGTTTTAATTTCATCAACAGGGGTAATTTAAGCGGAAAATGTGTTCATTTCCACTCAGGTCATGGCTGCTGCAAATAGGCCGATGCTGTTACACGATGATCAGCTGCCACTAAACAACAGGCAGCGTATACTGTAACATTAACTGCGACGGTAGCTCTTGAAAAATATTGACAGTCATCTGCAGTGTAGCGCTCGAGGACTGGGCCAATTTATCGAACAAGATATCTTGTTTGACAATGAAGTTCGCTGACACCTGTTTTAAACGAGCTTGTCCCCAATTAAGGTTGAATCAACTAAGCCTTATGGTACTTCGTTGAAATAACTGATAAATGCGATGAACCGTCCCATGACGATCGCTAACCGGCGTCGCCCAAGCCGCCCTTCCATATTTGTGCATGGGCGCATGGATGTGCCCGTACAACCGCACATACTGAAGTGCTCGGTCGCTCACCGGGGTTTCTGCGAGAACCTGCCTCGTTCTCACTCCAGTCGACAACCAAGCCATTGCCTCACAAGTGATATGAATTACTCTACTGAGCACAGCTGAGCACGGTAGCCGCGATCTTTATCTCGTTCATGCTTCATACATGGTGGTGCTTACAATCTTCTGCACTTTGTACTCGAACTCGATATATGCACATTCTCTCCAGGGTACCTGAAACATTGCTGGATTCCGAATGCGGAACTGGTCGCAATTCAGTTATCCTGGAAATTAGCAACCAGTTATTACGAACTGCGTTTTTAGTATTTCCATTAGTCATCGTTCGTCTCAAAATCAATGCGCGTTGTTATTTACTGAGAGCCCAAACCACTTCTAATCGTGGCAGAACTAGGCGCACACCGTTATTTGACCATTTAAAGCAAGTTCAAAATTGGATTAGTGATTGAGTCTTCTATGTACGCTGTAAGCAGGTGTATGTGCGTACCAGTTTCCATCCTTAACAGTAACCATGAGAGTTTTCCAAACTTAATGTTTGATGTTACCATCAAGAAGCACCATGATAGTCGAAACATTGGCACATTACATCTACCAATAACGCTGTGTTAGCAACATTATATCATTCACAATTATGACATGACTTCCCTGATTCCCTCCCTACGAATGTCACGACAGGCGACCCTTGCTTCTTAGGCATCCTGATAACTGAAAATAACAAGCAAACATGACAATCGTAACGGGTTCTATGGTTTTTGCTTGTGCAACATTTGGCGGTGTCACAGAAATAAAGCTGAGTTTGGCCGGACGGTGTGGAGGCTCTGGAACGTGGTTCATTTCGGGTGGTATGTCACTGGTGAATAGTGCTACATGACGCCTTGGTCCCGCGGGCGCAGACTATCGAGATATCAATCAATCACAAAACATCTGACAAAAAAGTAAAACAGCAAGACTTCGATCAACTGCATCGCTCGAAAAGTGATTCATCAATTAAAATGATCCTCATTGTCTTTAAACGACCGAACTAATTTCTAATTCACTTGAACGATGCATTGATCTTCTCGCTAGTTTCACTTTGGTTGGAGCGTGTCAGTAACAGCAGACCGTGAATGAAGCGAATTTTCCTCATTATCAAAGACGTGTTTGCTCTTTGATAAATAGGCTAAAGCGCTAACTGAAGTGGAAGAACTAGGAATACAGTATTCGGTCAATCGGTTTTATACAAAGCGGCGGGGTAAATAAAATCCTTATTCACACGGATTTCTGGTCTCAGACATGAAACAACTCGGTCTGACGTTTGGGTAAAATAACATTGTGCTGAATATGATTTGACCTACAGATATCGACAAAACTTGGTGGGATGGTCATTGAATTGGAGGAATGCATAAATGAACGGCTTAACCGGTGTGTGGAAGAATATACTGCACCAACAACAGCGGTGCCAGCTTTAGGTATCATGGATGGAGGAATAGCTAAATCAGGCAATTACCGTTTTGTCGCTAGCCCATGCTTCACAGCCATCAGCTAAGTAGGTGAACAAAAGCAGTAGCAAAGAACCAAAGAATATCCCACCAGGCCAACAAAGGCTGTGCCAAAACATTGCGTTCGAATAGAGTCGATGAAGTATCGCTGCCGCATCTTGAGCATCGCGTGACAGCGGGTTAAAAAGTGTGGACAACCGGCGTGCGTGCCCTCCCCATGCTTCGTTTTGCATCATTTGAGTCGGCTTCGGAGTGGTTGTCAATTCGTCATCTGGGAGATTCGCACCATCCAGTTCATCGTTCATTTCTTCATCGTTTGACATGGGTGAAACTCCCACATCCTTTATTGGCACTAACGCGTCATATGACAGTGGAGCATCGGCAGTTTCAGTTGGGGGTGCTATTTGATTCCACTGTTTGGACGGTCTTGCGTAGCACAAAAACTCTTTACGGGCCCATAGTTCCCGTTTAAAATCTTCAACGGCGACCACGTTGTCTTCTTCTCGTCGATGACAGGGGCTTGTAGCACACTGAGAAAAATAAAATGGTTTCAATAATTGTCAAACGGCAAACAGAATACAAACTATTATGCACAAGTGAAACTATTTCGTGGTAAGTTGGTGGAAATACATTATCGATGGAGTCACAACGGACCTAAAATGTCGATTGTCAACAATCCAGGAAAACTACACACAAGGTCTTTAGAAGAAAGCGTCTCTCATCACCACCAGCCGCTCTATTTGATTCAAACAAGATTATTGAGCCAAAATCAACCACGGACTTTACATGTATATGAATGTTTGAATTGGATGGTACCGGATAGGTCCTCTCGATAATCGGTAAAATCCGCAAAACTCGATCTCGAACTTTCTGAGAAATTTCGCGTTCATTGAACTAAAACTGCGAATGATGTAGAATGAACAGTTACCCAAGCGCTTATAATCGTTTAGTCGCTTTCGTCCCGATACCTGCATTTCTTCGAATCGACAGTCTGGGAGACCACGGATTTTCAGCAAAATACAGCTGTTTCAGGAAATCTGTTTGCACTAAGAGATACTACGTGTCAGACCACGACGATTCATTGAAACTGGTGCCTGAAATCATGTATTATCGATCTTTGTGCGCAATTATCACAATCCAGCTGTAGTTGTGCGCCGTGAAGGTCACTTCAATTCGTCACGAAGGTCGACAATCCAATGAACACAGGCACAAACACGGTTACCACACGTGCAAACATATGTCAATTTCGTTATCCTAAACAAACCAACAGCATGTTAGCATGGTATCCTACCAGAGAATGTTGAACCATAAAAATGAGAGAGCATGCACTTGACTCTATACTTACGAGAGTAATATGAAAGTCACTAAATCGGATTGAAAACCTACAAGCTCCAACAACATCACTCGTGAAGTCTACGGTAGTTTGGTGTCCACTAAAAGTCCACTCAATCCTACCCATTATCAGGTTATTCCCCTTCTCATTGGTCACCAGCAAACCCACAGTGTTCTATGGTAATATAGTACAAATTCATCACCGAATTTCGATTGTCAACAGTTGGCCACTTATGCACAACGTGACTTTCTTTTGTACAACTCTCGTGCTGTAAAGTGAATAGTTCAAATGAGAAATTAATCACTGACTACGTATAACTTCCAACTCCTACACCGCTTAAGACGACCCCTATCACCTATGGATTAGTGCAATTTAGAAACTTGAATTTGATCTAAAAATACCACATAATGAGAGGATTCATCCGACCCCTTAAAACAGAATTCCGGTCAGGAATTTCACTCTGGAGCAGAGATACTTCGAAGAAATTGAAATGTAACAGTAACAAGTGGTTAAGAACTTTGGCCTGATTAGTTGTAATTAAGATCACGTCCTGCAATCATTGTGCTCGGACGCCGTGACATAATCTCAGAGCACAGTTATTACAACGGCCACATCAAATCTGAACCAGTATTATCCCATCCTTATGCAATAAACCCCAGAGTTTAGTACCAACGTAGTGTAAATATCTCTGCATAACCAGTAAGTCATAATTCCCAAGATGTCTTCGTTCTTTTGAGATTAAGGCAGCTTGTAGGCTACGAGATAAACCAGGCTCAGGGAAGTACTTAATCAACTTTGGTTACATGAGATTTGTGAATGGGTGTATTGTCGTGCAAGAATATGGGGTGAGATTGGGGATTGAGACATTAATAATGGTAAAGGATGATATCTCCGTGAACAGATGCATTCATTAACATCTTGAACACCATTTAATATCGCAAGCTCAGATCAGAGAAACCATACCGAGAGTATGATGAATTTCGCAATCTGGAAAATCTTTCCCCGAGTTCATGTGAGCATTACTTCTTCACCTTTGGATCACTTTTCAGTGTAGTAATTGTTTCGTCAGTAAAAGGAACCCGATTCTGCACATTCATTTGTTGCTTAGATTACAGACAAGAAAAACAGTTTCCCGTGCTTCTGTGTAAGTTATCTTTTTATCTCCATATATTATTCAATCCAGTTTGTATTTGCGTATTCTTTGTAAAGTTCGAAGTAAAATGTATGCCCCGAGTACAGGTTTCAGTTCCGTCGTAAAACATGAACTTCGGTTTCTCGAGTCTGATACGCGCTGGACGAAGTGATCGAGAGTCCAGAAGTTTACAAGGTCAATAAGACTGGGTATTAATCACGTGACATACGGCGATTCGGCTACATTGCAACTTCCTCTACCTTTCGTGCGGCCATGAAGTCGGTTTAATTTCGGTACTGTGTCGTAATCGCAGCGTTAGATCGATGTGGCCTGGTAGCGAACTATGTCCGGAAGCTGGGTCAGGATCTCAGAGGACAAAGATTGAGGTAAGTCGTCTCAAGGCTATCTGATTAGGCCGTATACCGGGGTCAGAAATATACCACAATTAAACCCATATTTTTGAAATATCACTGCTCTAAAGTGAGACTTATAAATCGGATTTGGTGTTATGGCTTAGAATGAGTGCTCGCACTATGCGGCAATAAGAATGGTATTCCTGGGTCAAATGCCTCAACTACGAACATCCGTAGCTGATGGAAATCGTTTGTTTGCTAACTGTGTTTGAGTATACCACACATTTTAGATGTCGCTGAGACGTAAATTTTGCCTTCTGGGATTGCTGTAACTAGGCGATGACTACACGTTATGAATTAGTGAGAGAAATGTTGACACGGTGTGTCGCTCAAGAAAGACTTCACGTCAAACGAAGCATGTACTAGACCAGTCGATCCACTACTTAGTCAACATAACCTTTTTCCGTTAAATAAGATTGTCTGTTTGGTGCGACTCCGTCACTTTTCCCGTAAAACTGGTTCTTTTCAAATCACGTAGTCCTGTAATGACTTTCTGGTCTGGCCAGTAAATCTGAGCAACGCGGCAGGATGCTCTGCTCCCACCAGAACAAAAACCAAAACGGGCGCTAGGCCTGAGCACCTACACAAACACGTTGATTAGCTACGTTCATTCTACTCGAAATTTACTGGGCCGGGCTACGATGACTGGAGTCTATCAGTTGTACATAAATAGATATCACGTTTCAAGCAGTTGAGTGACCGCAATGCACAATACCAAGTAATTACGTGACAAATTGGTTTTAGTGTATTGATCAAAATGTTTTAAATATGATATAAGTCAAGTATCTAAATCAAGTCGGTTTTCACGTGTTGTGGAAACAGCAGAGAGTGTTCCGACGTCACCGTCTGTTGGATCAACCTATAAACAAGATGCTGCCTAAGCGCTGCGGGTATCTAGATAGTCATAGAAACTGTTGTATGGCATTAGATTGTGGAGACGGCTATTTTCGCACCATCGGTGACCCCTCAAAAACCGGCTTAATTCAACCTCAGTAGGTCAAGCGACAAGGTGTGACTTCTAGGGGTTTCTGATTGATTCACAGTAAACTTATAGGAACATGAACAGTTAGTGGATTCGGTTTACTTAACTATTCAGAGATAAATGAACTCATGGGAATACTAAGCATTTCGTGCACGGAATGTTATAGTAACAACGATAATAAGAACAACCGCACAGGTATTGCCAGGTCACAGTGAACCAAGGACTTGAATGATCAGCTCCTTCTGGAGTGGCTCCGACCCCAAACCACCCAAATGAAGACAGCAACGTGACCACAGAAACTGGAAATCATGTCGATCTTCGTTTATATCATATCAGTTGGAAAGAAGCGTCTCCGACGGAATATGTTGGGGACGATGGTAATCACGGAGCGCTTGGTTTTCACGTTTGCGGGCCGCCACGGTTCTGTTCGGCTAGATTGTGGGTATAGGCGGCAGCGAAACTATACCGCACAGCATCACGTGGTCTGTGTATTGACCCGTCACAAAACCCCACCCCGATTTTTGTGCGATTTCCCTGGAACCGACGTAACTAGAATGTTAGCAGTAGGTACGTTGATAAGATGCTAATGTGTTGCGAGCTTGCATGAAACACTGGCATAACCTAAACAATTCAAATAGATCTAGATTATGTGCCCGTATTGTACAAAGTGATATTAACCCCACCCAAGGAGGACGAATTAAAAAAACAACCTGGTAATGAAGCACAGTGGTATTAATTGTTGTTAACTTAATCATGTGGTTTATTCGTACTTCCATTGTAATGTCGAGTGAACTCAAGCTCGAGGATAGCAGACCAAAATTTGTTCAGCGTGCTCAAACTGCCTCCTGTTGCATATTCAACTTTGGTGATTACACGCACATGAGTATGGCCACTCAGTAGTCCTGCAGTATTTTTTCGTGGACAATTCTTTTTTATCAGGAGGCCCAGTTTATTTCTTCTACTCTTTGATGGTACGAACTCAGCAATACCTCGAAATTTGGCACTAATCAGCTAAACGATTCAAGCATTACAAGACACTAACACATAGCCCTTAATATCAAAACAGAACATTTCAACCATTGTAGAACATAGAACCGAACGGAAATTTTCATGTTCGTGTTCTTCCAAAATGAAATCCAAGTGTTTTCATCGTCCAGGGCCCGTAGGCTATCGTTCAAAAGCCTCCTACTATTCTAAGCATCCAAGATCTGGGATGGAATAAACCAGCATTGGTACAAAGCATGTAGTAAAAGGACACATCAAGTGTGAATTGTGTGATCCGGATACGTCATCTGATAGCCTAATGTGAAGTTCGTCAATAGATGTAACTTCAGTAGAGGAGTATCTGCAAACGAATTTGAGGGGGACGTAAACCACAAACTGACGTTCCTATTGAGTGTATCATTCACGCCCATTTTACAGTTTTTTCCGAAGCCATGCCCGTTTTCGTAATGACACACCAAATCATTTTTTTGTCCCGGCTCTCGCTGCACCTCGGGCGTGAACATCAAATGGTTGGGTTTGTTCTAACAACCTTTGGTAATCTTAGTCTATTACTGCTGTTATCTAGTCCTTTACGTGATTTACTGGCCAACTGAGAAGTATAGAGGCCGTGACATTTGACTAATGCAAATTTGATTATTTTCCGAAATAATGCATTGACATTCGGAATCGACTCCGCTTTGGATTGAGCAGAATCTTGATAGCTGCATTGTGCCTGAACGCCCGCCTGGTGGGCCGTAAAACATCTGGTTATTCCAACCCAGGTCTTGGGTTCAGAAAATATCCTAGGGCCACCAAATGACAGCAAAGCAAGCAGGCTTAGCGAATGAATTCTAGTCCAATGTTCTTGAATATAAGGAAATGGAATAAAAGAATTTTCATATGAACAACCATTTTTCTCTGACTTGCCAATTGGCAACAAAACAAAAACAAATAATTTCGACATTCATCGTAGAGGTTTTTGACTGTGACAACGATTCGACTGCTCTTTGGTACCATTAGCGTAAACGGACCAACACAACCAGAAGGGGACCTAATAAAACGAAGGCAGGAGTGCTCAGCACACGGCCAAGTCGAACCGGAAGTGCTCAGCTGGTCAAAACATGGGTCCTGCGTAGGCGCGGTTTGACAAAAAATGATATATAAAGCCGAGTAAGGTGTCGGAATTTCAAATTGCTTAGCTGCGTAACGAGTTAACCATTCGCTGGCCTCCTTGCTAAAATACAACTCGGGAAAATGGCTCTCATTAACACATGCAGTGAATCATATTACCCGAGTTGAGCGATTTTGCCCCATTATCGGATAAATGCCCCTACTACGACTTTCCGTTGGCGTTCAAGGAATGTGTGCCGCTTTTGTGGAATCTTTGGTGTTCAGTGCATAACATGTCCATTTGTGGACATTCGGGTGAATGGTGGTTGAAACCCGTATGTGTGAGAGCATGATCGTCGTTGGGAGATGATCGGTTTAGGTGGGAAGAATGTGGAATGGAATGGACATACTCATGCAATTCGTTGCGAGAATATCGAAGGTTGATAGAATAAGTTTTGGTTGATGGAGTAAAGAGTGGGGACATTTTAAAGGGAAGATTGTTAACGGGGGATTTTCAGAACTTTTGGTTTGTCAAATGTCGTGACAAAAGATTGTGACGAAATGTTTTTAGCATTCGCCAACAGATCGGTGTGCAACACGCCGCGAAAAATCGGGATTGTTGTTGCTGCAAGTGCTGGGAATACAGTGTATTAATTCATATGCCACTTGACTTCCTAGCAGTGAATTGTCACTTGTTTTCTCAAGGTGGTTCTCAAAATCATGGGGATGGATGTAATTTCCCTTGGTATAGGAAACAAGCGCCTTAGAAGGGTACCATTTATCTTAGCCTAGAGTATACTTGTTTAAAACATGACGAGGAACATATATAACTGCCAGGTTGATCTCGGAGGAATGGGCGAACTATACCAATTTACTGGATTCTAAAACGGCCAAAGATGACAAGTGTAATCCACGGAGTTTTCCACAGCGAATGTTTTGACAAAATAGAGAGCCAGAGTCGCAAGTTTCACCAAACTTTTTTCTACATCCATAGTGTTTAAATTTCTTTTTCCTGGATCCTGTTTCATTGCCTTGGCTTGTTTCAGGAAAACGATGTCGGAGGTTCGGTCTTATGTAGTGCCTAATAAAGTGAGCTTTATGCCGTGAAAACTCGAAGAATTGTTCCTACTATATATCGCAGGGTGCTAAATTTCCAGTCATTTGGCTTCAATGTTTCCTTTCTTTTTGCAAGCTTGTACTTGATAGAAGCAGTTTTGACCAAACTTCAGCCGGTCGGAGAAATCAGACCCTGCAATTGACTTACTTAGATTGTTTCAATTTGATGTGATTTGTTCGGCTGGGACCATTTTCATTGTCAGCCGAAGATCAGAAGCCTCTACCACCATTCACACTGTTGGACTGAAGGCTGTCACAAAGGTGGCCGTCCCAACACACATTTTCACTCTGATTCTGTGAATCAATCCCGTGGTCGAGACGAGTGAACGTGTCCTCTGGAAAGCCGGCGGTCGAACCCACCTCAATAGATCTGGTTGAGCTGGCCTGTCACTGTGTCCACTTTTCCGGCGGGATTATGGCGTAAGCAAATTTGGTTGGCTGAGCCGGATGGTTAGTTCAGACTCCAAAGGAATATACGAATCGTCTAGGTTTTGTCTGTATGAGTCTTGTTCCTGGTTGAACTCAGCGCCGCGCACTTAAGCCGAAAAAATCCGCTCGCACGGTCTAGGATGGTCAAATGACCAGTTCGATATTCGACCTATGAGATATTCAGGTGCTAATGGAGCCTAAAATGCAAACCGGATGCAGAGGGATCACTTTATTGGCAAAGTCATATAACTTCAAATAGCTGACATTCAGTAAGACGAGGTTGCTCAACTTTGAAAACAAAATCTGGACAACATGAACGATTTGTTTTACGAATTCTTCCTCGATCAGCGACTTCTAGTTGTCGATTAATAATCTTGGGCTGTTTATATTGACCATGACCTGAGTGGAGTGAACACACGTCTTCATCTACCACAAATCTATCTGTCCGCAAATCTTTACGCTAGGCTGCCAATAAAACAAGTGGGCGGCCGTTTGCTGCAAGCGTTGTCCATAAATGAGTGTCAAATCTATATTCAGGGCAGTGAATGTCATGGACAATGAGAAGCAATTAAACGATAGACGCAGGCTAAGGCATGATGACCACACATTGTTACACGGTGGAAGGGGCGGTTTCGTCAGAGCAAAAAAGTATCAGACTGCCAAAATGATTTCTGTGGGAATATTTCCCAATGGGAGTAATGTATCTTCATCAAACCAGACGCGTTTACATGCGCGTAAATAAAACAGCACAACTGTGCTACATAGTTAATGACGGTTGCGTTTATGCAGTCGTTTGAGGTTCAAAGTTGGGCACCTCGTACAAAACATTCTGAACATGGATTCTACTTTAGCTAATGAAGGCATGAATAGCACCAAACAAATCATCCTCATGTAAAGCACTGGACTGTTCCGGATCTAGCTACAGGTATTCTGATGCAGTTCTTGTCCTTCATTTTCCATAATTTTAAAAACCTTCTGTGAGGGTTCCAAGAGGATGATTTAGTCTTCTAGGACACACGATTTCCAAGATATAAAACACGTCTACGGACTTAACGTCAATTTTGTATGACCAAAGTTTGTCAAGTTTGGTGCCCCCAGAAAGCAGCAGTTTGTAAAATATCCTCAGAACTTTCCTAATCAAACATCTAAAGCAAACTTCCCATTGTTTTCCAACCTTGAAAAGTAGAACACTCATAGAGTTCCCGTCGTTCAAATAGTCCCATTCTGTCCCGAATCACTCAATGAATTACTATAGAAATGCGTCCTTAGGCGGCACACCTGACTGATTACGGAATCTCACCCGACCGGTCAAAACCGGTCACTTATCGGTGACCGATGAAGTCAACTTTTGGCTGCCATTCAAGCTTTGGGAAGATATCTGTTGCTTATACTGGAAAGTAACTGCACATTCTGGGTTCTGGTGACAAACGGAAAATTGTGGATAAACAACAAATCAACAATGATTTCTGCGGCGATATTTTGGCTTTTCCCTGAAAACAGTAGAAAGTGTGACTAAGCACAAGACAATTCTCAAAGATCCTCCTTTTGCTAGACGCGGAGATGTGACAAGTTGGTTGGTGTCACTTTTCAGTGATTTTTACGGATGCAGGAAGGCGTGATGTAATTCCCATACCGGAAGGTGTGGTCCTTGAGATGACCTTTCATGCCTTCCTAGATAACCTAGATTCTAAAGTGTCGAAAGACTAGTTCAACTAATGGAATAGACGATGCGGGCTAAAGTTACTCAAATTAAGTCGGAGGTCCTCTTGTGCACCTCATTAGATTTCTGACTGGCGACGAGAGGCAAACAAAAACGATA
The DNA here is from genome assembly GCA_008360955.1 of Fasciolopsis buskii. Classification (NCBI taxonomy): domain Eukaryota; kingdom Metazoa; phylum Platyhelminthes; class Trematoda; order Plagiorchiida; family Fasciolidae; genus Fasciolopsis; species Fasciolopsis buskii. The sequence continues at coordinate 107,625 of LUCM01003495.1, read as the reverse complement.
CTGATATCTTTTTTAATGAATTGGGAGGTGACAAACAGCAGCATTCGATTCGCAATATTTTCGGTGCTGATGAAATGGCGACTTGTTAACTAGTGCCTTACTCGATCGTACGTTAAAACAATATTACGCTTGGGAAACGGGAAGAACAGTTTCGAAATCGAGACTGACCGTTCTATTCTGACGTGAGCATTTAGGCTATCAGAATTGTTGATCGAGTTAATAAAATCGCCAAATTCTGTTTACAGCGGATAACGCAACTCATCCTCCAGTGTCTTCTTCCGTATCTAGTCCATCTTGCAGACTAAGGAGTAACGTGTTCCTTCACATACCTTTCTCGAAGAATGCCAAATAATTACACAGCGGACGGTATCGGAAGAGAAACACGAAAAAGACTTGTGGAAAGGATGGATATGTTGAAAGCAAGCCACTATATCGGCTGCCCTCGGACAAAGTATCATTCTGACATGAAAGCTCTCCATAACTCCTGGATGGATACTAAATTGCTACAGAAGCTTCATTCCCAGCACAAATAACGGTTGAGGAGCTGCCGGTGATTTGTTTCTGGAGAGAACAATGCAGAACGTTTAAGCAGACATCAACGAAATATCGCCGAGAACGTAAAATCATGTTATACGACAAAATCTATTCTGATGAAAGAGACTCGCTCAGCGCGACACCGATACTCTCGACCTTTGGGGAGGCATCTAACAATCTTCAAACCACCAATCTTTGCTTAAGAGCTGCCATTTCCATCGGGAAATATGATGGTATATAACATGACTAAGTTAAAAACTTGAAAAAAGCACAATTTATAGGTTTTTCTCAACTGTAGTGTACAAAACTGTCACGCGTATTTTCAATTCCGTGGATGAATCAAACTAAGGCACTTAGATTTTGTGAAGCTCCGTTTAACGTTAAGATGCAGCGAAACGTTACTGACCCGGTTTATATGGCAATGATCGGATTCGTCTTTTCTGGTGTTAATGGCGACGGGCCACATGGGCCAGTTCCATGATATGAGGTGGGATGAAATGGTCTTGGAAAAATGTTAACGTGAGCTTTTTTCGTTCTCCGTCGCGTCGGCCTAAACCAACGGTTCACCTCCGATGACTATCAATAGCTAATCAACAATCGAATGCAAACACATAACTGGGAGAATAGAGTGGAATATTTTTATGCGGAGAGTGAAATTCGGCACGGCCGATATGGTAGTATAATTCGCCTGGCCGACAAAAACGAGAAGGTGTACCTCATTTTTGTGGTCTCATTTTTGACTCCGAATGTTAGTACAAAATGATAAAACGGAACAGATCAGGTGCTGGCAGAAATACTTTCAACTGAAAACTGACAACAACGTGTCACAATAGCTAATGCTGAGGAATCCAGTAACTATAACTGGACCACATTTTCGACCCTAGGTTCCAGAACTAAAACGTTCTAACAGTTTTATGAGTGAAATGAAAATGTGACTACATCAAACCACGTTATCTGGGATTTAGGTGATGTGAAAATGCAAAAATAAACGGTCGTCAACTCTTAGAGTGCCGCTAATTCAAATGCTTGGAGTAGTCGGACATGGCAACCCAACAAAGCAAAACACTCCGTTAGGCTGAACAAGGCACGTGAGTCATGCGACAGATAAACCGTAGCGATTAGAGGTAGTTGATTAAAGAACAAGAAATTGCAAGTCATTAGGCAAAATGAATCGAGCGGTCAGAAGGGCGGAGGGTTCAGGAATGCATCAACACAACTTGAACTGCGAAGGAATAGCGATTGTGCTGGCTACAAAGATGACATCAGTCACCTTTTACTCGGAAATGGTCGTGAAGGCTGTATTTCGAATCCAAGTTTTCATCCAGTCTTGCGAAACTGGTTGGTTTTTTAGAGTACGGGTCTCCCAGCAACAGCATCACCATTCAGCGTTAAACAGCAAGGCAAACCTCACTAACCAATGCCTTCTCCTCACAGTTACACGTATCTATAAGAAGAGTGAGTATCCGAGGGAAACAGGGAGTGGACTTACACAGACGGGAAAAGATAAGACGCTGCTGCAGCCAACACACGGAACACAGTCTAACTGTGCAAACCTACTCTTTCAATCAATCTGATTCCACAGAAAATGACAACACGATCGCCACTGTTCACGGTTCACTGCCATATCCTTCAGTACAGCCGGCCAGCTAGTTGACGAGTCTTTCGGACCCCAACCACGAAGACGTGAGACAACTACTTTACCTAAATTCGCTGTACATTTTCTCATCCCGCATTACCACGTTATATGTTGGCCTCCGCATGGTTTCTTCCATTCCGTGGGAGGAACAAAACATAGGGCACAACAGGGTAGACGAGTGTTCGCCATACGCAACACGTGACCCAACCAGCGTAGACTACTTAGTTTCATACGCTGAAACAAGGTGTTCTGAGAGCCGGCGCCTAGTACTAGAGTCCTCACTTCTACATTACTCACCCGGTAACTCCAATACTACGTAGACATTAGTGGTCGAAAACCTCCAACCGACGAACATCGCCCACACGCATAATTCACGTCTCCCAACCGCACAACAGAACTGAACGCACTGCGGTACAGTACACACGACCTTTCAACTTCAGTGAAATATCGGGCCGATGCCACAAGTGATTCAGTCCAGCGTAAGCTGGCCGAGCCTTGGATATACACATATTTATTTCCACTTCCGGGCTACCATCGTTCGACACGCAGCTACCAAAGTAAGTGAAGCGGTGCCCCCAATCGATAGTTCCTCTCCATCCAGTATCAAGTTCGGCACTGCTATCGTCCAGTCCTGCAACAGCACTTTGTACTTTGAAGGTGCAAAACACACCAAATCGAGCGGCCGATCTCGAGTCCATCTAGTGCCCGTTGTGCATGGTCCGCAGACTCGAACAGGCACACAACGTCATCTGCGTAATCTGGGTCACAGTTTCCCTCCAGTTCCCAGTTTTTCCACCATTCAGTATCCTCTTGTCAGCGCTCAGTGGCTCATGGCTATCGTTTCCCAGCCTCAGGATAGAACGCATATTTCGTTGTTTGAAAGACCAACACCACACTTCACATGACTTCTGCAACAATGCAAGAGTGAAACGCTATTCGTTAACTATAACCCTTGACTAGTAAACTGCAGCATTCGAAAATAAACCTACAGGAACTTGGGTTTCCCTAACGGTCTTCCAGAATAACTAAATGCGATCACTACCAATTCTGGATTCAAACATGCGGATACTTTCTCAAACTCGCTAAAAAGAGTTGGGATCGCTTCGCTAATTCATGGCAAACCTGTATTACGATAGGAGAGATTTAGATCTTCGAAATTTCAAGTGAAATATGGCAACTATTGCACAAACACTGAGTAATGAGACGGAATCAAACAATTTTTGAAGTTTCCGCTGTGGCCGTAACCAAGTAAATTGCCAGGTAGCCCCGAAAGCGCTGTGTTCATGACGCAGGAAGACTACTATGCTACGCTACACTATGCCTTATTATGCTATACTACACTATGCTATACTATGCCATGCTGTGCTATGCCATACAATACTACATGTACTATACTACATTACACTACACTGAACTACACCACAATACAATACAAGGCACTGTATTATGCTATACTATGCTATACTGTACCCTACACTAATATACTATACCATACTATACTGCACTATACTATGCTATATTATACCATACTTAAATCTACCTCACTCTACTCCACGCTATCCTATGCTGATCTACGCAATTCTACGCAACTCTACGCTACCCTACGCCATTCTGAGTTACTCTACTCTACGCTACGTTATTCTACTCTACTCCACTCCACTCTACCCTATCCTACCCTACTCTACTCTACTCTACTCTACTCTACTCCACTCCACTCCACTCTACTCTACTCTACTCTACTCTACTCTACTCTACTC
>LUCM01003495.1:81351-103599 GCA_008360955.1 Fasciolopsis buskii | reverse complement strand
ACTCCACTCCACTCTACTCTACTCTACTCTACTCTACTCTACTCTACTCTACTCTACTCTACTCTACTCAACTTTGCTCTACTCTACTCAACTCAACTCTACTCAACTCTGCTCTACTCTACTCTACTCTACTCTACTCTACTCTACTCTACTTTACTCTATTCCACTCTACTCTACTCTAGTATATCACACTGTGCTGGGCATTAGTTTGCCTCGGTTTTCCTGTTTCCTGTCATTCCAACTTCATACCTTGGACCTATTTTTGAGTGCAATGCAATAAAATAGTCACACGAAAAAGAACTGACAAGCAGAACTTATATCGTGTTTCACAGAACGCAGTCTTCTTTTCCACGGCTTCAGAACGCGGCCCCTTAGCTACACTGCGCAAAAGAGAAGTTCGACATGGAAACGTCGATCAACCGTCTCCCTATTCAGGATACCCAGGCCCTACAGTGCAACTTACTTGCGAAAAGCAAACCGACCTAACATTCCTATAGATTCACGTCACACCCTTGATGTACGTCAAAGTTCTCGAATTGAATAAAAGTAAGTTAGGTGCGACTGTCACAACCACCCCCCTATTCTTGTCTGCAGAAGGGCATTTGGCTGCCAGACATCAAAAGCCCGACTTCTTCTGCAACCTTTATACCATGTAGCAGATACAGATGAACATCATACTGATCCTTGTTGAAAATCATCAGCTTCGGAAGGGGCTGGCCATTGGTGAAACCATTTATCTTAGTTTGATTTAGGTGACCTTGTCGGTTCAACAAGAAAACGCTTTTCTGAATGATACAATCGAGGTTTGGGTAAAATGTTGACTAACAATACAATATGATCAGCTGTGGACGAAATAAGTCGGACATATTCAAAATCTGCCGACAGTTAAGAGCTGAAATTTCTGAAATTCGCCACGACTTACTCGAGCGGCTTTGTGTGCAGCAAATGTGCTGAAATAATCGTACAAATAAACCATTCGAGATCCACTTGCGTTCAAGTTGTACACGGGTTCTTTTGTCGGATCCCGCCAACGAGAATTGTCCCAAAATATCTCATGTGGTGACGAATGCGACCCGTCTGTTAAGTACCGGTTTCTCCAGTTAGACTCACTCCCCGGTGTGGTAACATTCGATGAGGACGATGGCCCGGTTGCCGCAATCATTGGTCTGAACGGAGTAAAACGCACGCTGATTTGAAGACATGGAAAATAGGAACGTTCTTTGGAGCATTTGTTCTCACATCGTTTTTTCATTTCCGACCGTGAGCTTACATAACGACACGCTCCAGCTTCGAAAACCGACTCGGACAAATACGGTACTATGATCAAATGTAGGAGAATGCATTCGACAATGAAACTGGCCGAGATCAGAGTTGCACATGAGAGGTAAACTACCTTTAAACATGAGTCAGAACAAACACGCGTACGAAGACGAGCGGTCAATGTGTAACCAGAACGTCGATTATACTCCCGTTTTGGGCTTTCACAAACTGGTTCGACTTTCTCGCCCAAATAAGAAGAAAGCAGACGACCCTGCTCCTCTGCACGGGCCTCAGCCATCAATGAGGCGGTGGCCTGAAGCATCCTGTTCAAAAGTTCACGTCCACCTCATTTCTCTCTTGGATTCATGTCTTCACGGTTTGTCGTGTACGCAGAGTACCCGACAAAAAACTCAACTGATATGTTAGTCCGAATGGTTTAACAAAGGGATCGATAACGCGAATTATTAATTTCGTCTATAGTCTGATTCTGATTACCGTCCGTTCCCGAATGTCAACCAATCGGTTTGTGAATAAAAACGGGCTGACCATTCGTTCGACAAATCAATAAGCTGCTCAGTGGGAGATCGTCAGTCAGACAGATTAGACGGACAGACAACACACAAACAAACGGGTTAGTGAGTTTGAGTGCAGCCGGATTGCGGCGTGCGCTTATATATGTTTGTATGTCAAATGAGCAAGCGGAAGAAGCGGACAGAAGCGAGTCGAATTCCTATTGGTTGGTCTGCTGTGAGATGGCATGCCCGAGAGAATAGTGTGGCAAATCACAAAATAACCTTCGAAATACGCGCCTGGAAGACCAGGTTGTGCGTGTACGTTTGTGTGTTTATGCGTAGCGGAAACATATTGAGAAGCTCATATGCTTCTTCCCATCACCAGCTGAGCGAATCGAGTCTTATTATGTGCAGTGAGGTCAATGTCAAAACTCCAATCGCTTCGACATAAATGGGCAAAGAATGCCATCAGTCGGCTTATTCAATCCTCGAACACATCTTAAATCCTAAGACTTGCAATAATGCACATGGACGTCGAGACACCTTCATTGCAATAACCAAACTTATGACATCCTAAATCATATTCAGTTCCTTCATTAAAATCATTTTTCTATCTGGTCGACCATAATCCTTTTCTACCAGCAACCTTATGTCATCTAGGATCACCTTTTTGTGGGTTCTGTGAACAGCGGTGTTTCATCAAACGAAACCGTCATTTTCTTTCTATTTTCAAATCTTCAATTTTTTGGGAAGGGTAATCGTTGCTCTATTTAGACAGGATTGAACGGCGCAAGCAGAAAAAAACGATTTGGTTAATTTTCCATTTTTGCAGGAGCTGTAGTCGATGCATCGATTGGGTTTCTTGAAGTCTGGGGTTTGTGTATCCACGGTCGTCCCTAAGTTCTTGGGATTGGGATGTAGCAATACTGGTACTCAAAATGACAGCACAGACAACGGTCAATTGTAAAAAGGCCCAGATTGAATACCCAGCACCTACTGAAATGTCTACAATTCCAAACTATCTAGATTCAGGCAGCAACAATACCGCAGCAATTGAAAGTCATGTCAAGGTTTTTTATAATCCATCCATCATAGGCATCGCTGACGGAATACTTTTGAGGCGATGACAATCGCGGAAAGTTTATTTCTCGCGTTCACAGGTCGCCAAGATTCTGATTCATCGGTTCATGCATGCAGGTCACAGCGAACCCATACTCGTTTTTACTCTTTCGTGATATTTCCATAACCATAATCGCATAATTTAGAGTGGATGTGCGCGTCTACGTTGGCAGATCCCGGTCAGTAGCTGTTGATGTACGACCTTGTTCAGGAAGGGTTCATCCCGGGCTTTGATAGAGATGAAATCGGTTGGTTTGTTATTAGAGTAGCCACATTTGAGTTTCATCGAAAAAGCAAGTTTCCGATCGGTAATAATTAATGCTATTAAGGTAGTGGGTGTTGACTCGTTATAACCATTACCCCGATCAGAGATCAACGCAGCTGCAGCGACATCGGACTGATTACGCCAATCGATATTATGAGCTAAAATGTGACATGAGAATTCGACGAATAGCGATGGGCCTAATCAGTTAGTAGAAAAATCGAGCAGTGAGTGTTGATCGTGAAAAACCAACGTAAGCTTTTTTGATTTTGACTAATAAAGGAACTTTTGTCTCCGCTCGACTGATCGACTGGAGGTAAGATCGACTGACCATTAGCGGGTCGAAGCTGGAGCTGAGGTCTTCTTCGCTCCTGCGCTTTTTAAAACAAGTGCTGTGGAGCAGCTCATATCATTCAGACGCCTTTTATTTTTGGGTTCTGAATTTCCTTTTCCTCTTTATTTTCCTTCCTTTTCTTTCTAATCATTTTATCGTCTCAGATCAACTTGTGTTCCATGTCACTACTATGACAGTCTCTGCTCTATTACTTCAGCTTTTGTCAAAGTTTTCTGGATAAGTTGCTAATCTTTTGCTTAGATGTTCTACAATATAAGTCACTAATTAGTCGGTGATGCAATCGTTCGCAATGTAAATCAGAAAATTTTGCCAGCCCTTCTAGAAATCACAGGATGATTGCATGTGTTACTTTACGAGCTGCACCGTTTTGTTGATAGTCGTTTGTTCAAGAGAAGCACCTAGATACTTGGAGTAGTTTTCCATTACCACACATTAACACGCGTTCATACATGCGCATATAAACATACGTAGTCTAAGCTGTGTGCATGAATTTGTGATTAACTCCTGCTTGAATAGAGCTGGCTTTGCTAGTAATAGATGAACCGAATTCAACCCACCTTGACTGAGATCCAAGATTGCGAATATGACGAAGTCTGACCAAGCATCATGGCAGCCGATGCTTAATCACTTCTCTTGTTCCTCCTGGGGGTACTAGATATTAATTCATCTAATCATTTTTTCCGATGTTCTCGGGAAGAAACAATTTATGAAACTCTTTGGCTCCATGACAGGCAGTGCATATCTCCAAATCGCAGATTCAGAGTAACGCTGCAGTCATCATAAATACTGGTTGTTTGGCCATCACCACTCATTGGCGAGTATAACAGAAGTTGTTCACGTGGGTGAAGATAGTAGTAAAATGACACTCTTTTATTCCATCTTTTTGGCTAGTTTAAGACGGCTTCTCGGCGTTCTTCTTGAACTACTTTGCTTTTCAGAATGTGGGCTAGCCATCAGCCTGCAGTTTATCCAACTGTAACACCATACGTTTCCTATTATCTCTACATTGCATAGCCAGCCTCGGAGAGTAGCTGACACTATTTGAAGGACGATGGAGTGTTTGGAGCTAAACAGCTTTTTCAGTCCCAGGATGGAATGACCTTCAATGAAAAGTAATGGACCTACCAAAACCCATTCTGTATTTTCAGTATTGGGAAAAGAAGGCACTTCCAGATTCAGAATGTAATTTCAACGGTTTTCTGGGACGTACGTCATCTTCTTGAATAAATGTTTAGTTTGAAGATGATGGTCATCGCTGGTTCACAGGCGCTCCATTTTCTATTTGGTCCGAATTAATTCGTCGCCAAGCTCACAGCCACGATAAGCCCATGTATTGAATTATGATATATAACATCAACCAGTAAGAAAATCCCCTTGTCCCGTTTTTTCAAGGTAATCGGAACTCACAACTTCGTTTCGCCAGTCGTGCGTGTGTTGAACGAATATCTGCAAAGTCAATTACGCCAATCTATTCGCCAGAGATATCGGAAGTTAGGGAAAAGTAACAACTTGTCTTCGCACACCTTAAGTTCAGTATAGAGGCAGAAGGCATACTGTGCGTTGGCGACTGATAGGATATCCCATCTCCTTTGTGGACTAAGTGGGCATAAATCACCTCAGTGTGATAACGATGAGATTTCTGACTCGTTACATAACCGTAGTTGGACTATGTGGTGTACAAAGTGGTCAAGATCTGCGACAAATTCCTTACACAAAATTTACTCCCGCCTAAACAGTTAGTCTTTCACCGGGAAGCTGCATTCCGCAACAGTCTGTTCATTCCGACTTTTACGTTTCCCTCTGGAATCACCCTCATGAGTTGATGCTTATAGATCCATGCTCTAAGCTGACTATGTCCGTTGCGACTCAGGTAACAAAAGAATATTTTGGTAGCGAAGGCATTGGACTAATTCCGGTCACAGGAAACTGGTCACAATTTCCTGTGATACACGTGAAATCTTGTCTCGGCTAAGCTGGAAGTTGGGATTTTTTGCAGCTCCTCATCATCCATGCCCGAAGGACATAGTGAACAATTTGATGTTTCCGCTAATACGGGGAACCCTCCGTGTCTGCGATCATTCATAGGTAACTCCTCTTCATTACAAAATGCGGCCCACACAGTTTCATTGGAAAGTCTTGGAGTGATATACAAGTTTAGAATTCTGAGTCCCATGCAATGGATTGATTCCACTCATTTCATATTATGTCGTGTCAGTGAACTACGACTGATTCACGGTATTATTACTAGACAATTAATCGCCAAAATCACCGATCTGAATGATGTAAATAAGCCCAGAAGTAGGCTTTACCACTAAATTAGTGCTTATTTAATTGGGAACTTGAGAAAATCTGGATGCCCACGTAGTCCGACTGCAGATGTATCTAGCATAAAACGTTTGCAATTTTCTACAGTTCCGTTTGGTAAATTAGTCAGACGAATAAGATAAATGGATGGGTGGTTCCTGTGGATGGATATCTGTGGTTAATCCACTGGCAGTTTATGTCTCACAATGCGCTACAGAACTGAGATGGCAGATATCCACACTAGGCAGTCCATCAAAACTATGACTCAGAGCGACTCAGTTACAGTCAGCACTAGTTTGACCAAAAATCTGCCGATCATGGAAACCTTTTTGTTACCGAATGCAGGTGGATTTCCTAGCGAATCGGAATTACCTGACCTGTGTTGTTCGTGTTTTTACCATTTGTGCATTGGGTGAAGTTCACTAACACGTTCTGTTGGCAACGGCTAAGCAACAACAATAGACTAAGGTTAGAGGATATCCACAATTGCCACAAACTTCATCATCCTAATTTCTAACTGAAACTTTAACGTGACATCACATTGCGTTGTGAATCTAACTCGAACGCGGTCTTCGATACCACTTTTTGAACCCATTCCACGTCTCTTTTATTTTGCCGGAATAAAACCATTTTACTTTCATTCAGCAGAATGAGTTTATGTATTCAAACCTTGATTTTGGTTGGTTGCAAGCGAGATTTTGGACTTCACTATACACGTCAGCTCTTCTGTTTTCCATCTCCAAGTCACCTGCCAACCATCGGGACCCATGAGTACACTGTGGGTTTGGTACTGCCAGCGTGCTAAAACCGAGGCAGAGGGTTGACTAGGGAGACCCTACCCCGAGTCTTTGACCAAATGGTCTGACCCACAAACCAGCATGATGATCTGAGGGTCACGTAACCCACTGGGGACCGGTGACTGATTTTTCAGTTCATGTGCTCCTCGGATGGGGCTAGACATCCTGGGTACCCAGTACACCCCTTCTCCACGGACGCCGATGAGCAAACCGCCGTGCGTTCCGTACAATGCCCGCGGTTGGTTTGGAATCCGGGTTTAGCCAACTACCCTAGACTGATTATCAATGACCAATCAACCCGATGGAGGGCGCCGGGCAATTAGCCTTCGTTCTGGCACCTAAGAAGGAGCACCTCTGTCACAAGAAGGCAATGCGTAAGACTTACTCAGTGAAGGGCATTTAAGAGGGAGGTCATTTGAAAGCATTCTGATAGATGTCCAAGGCGAGTGGCCAACTCAAAGAATGAGATACCCACCTTCGACCATGGTAAGTCATGTGGAGTCTATACAGCTCCGAAATGTAGCTGCTGATAGCAAAATTGCGAAGACTTTCCTTTATTTAAATACCATTGTCTTCGAATTCGATAGGAGAATTTTGTAGATAACTTGAAGGTTACGTATTAGATACTGGATCCCAGGGTTCAGTCTCTGGAGATTGCACTAAATGAAAATAGATTATAAGGTGGTTGGCGCATGTTTTGCCTTGTTGTGCACTGTTCTTCGAAGCAGATAACTGTTGGAAGACTGTTCGAGGTAGTCAATCAATAATATGAGAAAAATTTGTGGAAACATTAACCAATGGACTGGATCGGGTAAGTGATTTTTTATTTACAAGACTCACTAGGGCAGGGGTTGGAAACACTGGGTGATATGGCTTAGTGTCGCAGTCATCGGCTCTGTTGCATTCGAAATCTTTCTTCTTTTGCATAGTTTCTCAACTTATTTCCTTACGATAGTCACTATTTCTCATCCTTTTTATTTGTTTTGAATAGACACTGTTTTGAGGTAGCAATACAAACCAAAGGAATAACTGAAAGTGAATTGAATTTTGGGTCGCATTTTTTGCAGTCTTCGAATGACAACAATTATTATTTTGGATTAGAGACGATATCTACTGAGCTTTAGTGTTGACTTTAATATTCTGCCGGAGGTGCTATTATGTGACCCAGGATTCCGAACTGTGTTGAAGGTGGCTGACAAAACCCCAACCACATGGTTATTTAATCAACCTCCTAATTGTGTTATGTCCCATAGATGCCATATCATTTAAGCGCAGTACTATTTGAAGAAGTTCAGTCTTTCTTTCGTGTGCAGCGTTTTACTACAGCACCACCTTAAATCATATATATATATATATACATATATATATATATATCTTGGCGCAGCGGCTGTTCCCGGCGGCCAACGAAACTTGGAGCTGAAACGTTCCAACTGATAAGAGTTTTGTCTGTTTCGAAGATCATTCCACTAGCAACCAGCTTTCAATCTCTCAGTTATAGGAATCAGATGGAAGAAACCTGCTGCTGTTGCCCATAAAAGTTGTCGTTTCTAACTGCCGGCACATTCAAACCGTCATTCCTCACGGTCACTTTAAAGACTCCTGTTTAGCTCAGAGTTCAAAGCCTGAATTGCACTGTTGTAATGTGTATCTAGCGGAGCTTACTTGCGTTTTCTAACCAGCTTTCAAGGCTGAGGTAAGCAGTGCAACAGCTACCGTAGCCGTAAGAAGATAAGAAGTCTTTGATGTGTACCAATGGGAGTCTGCATCTTCTTTTGAGGATATTGGGCCTTTTTTGATAATGCTATTATTCTGTTCGTTTTATTTGGATGGAAAAAATTCTGTTTGATTGATCCTCCGAAACGCATGAACACTTAAGAGCAAACAAAAGCGCTGCTAGAATCCAAACATTTTGACCAATATGGTCGGCGGTTGGCCAACTCTCCATGCCATCAATAACTACTCACTCAGATCCGCCTGTACCGATTCTTGTGCCCCGGAGAGAGCAATGTACCCTTGTGATTGTCTGAACTTAGTGCTGGTCAGAAACAGATTGTGGTCGGAACAAGAGGAGCGTTTGTAGTGGAGACCAAAACCACCGTCATCGTAACTCCAATTAGGTGACAGAAGGCCAACTTGCGAGTTGGGATCACCATCACGAATGGCGGTATCCATCTTGGAAGCTGACCGTAAGAGACTAGGAACTATTCTTAGAAAAGGCATTTGGCTAGATCCAGTCTGTAGACTGCGACAGCATAATCTGAGAAGACGAACAGAGCGCGCTTCATATCCCGACGCTTAGCTGCGCGGTAAGGGGCATGCAATTCAGCTGCGAGTAAGGCGCAGTTAACTATGGAGCTGTAAGCTAGCCCAACTTTAGCATGATACAGCGCAGCAACTTTTGAGCCACTGGAGATTCGTTAAAGAAACTTAAATTTTGAGGTTGACTGTGAGTCATGAACAGTGTGAATCGCTAAATTGGGCTCAATGAATCGGTAGTTTTCTTAATCATGAATGATCATCTAAAGTCCCTTTAGAATCATATCTTTGAAGATAATGAGATCAGTATGTTGGTGGAACAAAGTAGTACAACTGGAGTCCAGTGCATATATGCGGGGCGGCCTTGCGGGAAAATTGGTGTGAGTTGATAATTTGCACGGATTAGTGAGCCTTTTGATAAAAACTACACTGTTCCATTTGAAACAAAAAAAAAATAACGGTTCCCTTCAAGATTTTCACTTCTATACATACTGTTTTGGTGAGTCGTATCTGATCATGTCTTAAATAACTGCTCTGGCAAACATTACGCCTAGAAACTCAGTCACTTGTAAAATGCCTGATTTGAAAGACGTTTGTACGGTTTGGTATCGGAGTCTGGATGTTTGACCGATCAAAGTACCACATTTTCAGAGAATGAAATAAACCAGGATCGAGAATTCGCAGATCGACAGAAAGTTTTCAAACTTTCAACTTATCCGGAAACGGGGAAGTTAGATGAAAGATGAGGAATCTCTATCCTCGATCAGAAAGAGAACCAGGGAAATTCAGTTTCCATGACAATTCACCATGTGATATCAGCGCTCAACTCACCATAAAGAAACCATGGAAGCATTGTACAGCTGTTTCATCCTTGTTAGAAATCATCAGCAGTGTATATCCACCGCGCCCCAACTGGGACGTGAATCCGGGACGAACGATTCTGAGTCGAACGCCTTAGCCATTGCGCTACCGGGCAGGCTGTGAACGGTTTGTTAAACTTCACCACATAATGTTGCACCTATCCGTCACTGATTTGCATGGCCACGGGAAGATAGCGCGTGACTGGAGATGTCATCTCGACTGGTGATGAAACATTTTGTGACATAAAACCAAGCTCAGCCATCAGAACCCATGAAAATAACAACTGATTAGTTTCTATATTCCTCAGTTTGGATTGCCAGGTAGTGATAAACAGTGCTCTGAAAACGGCAGATCAATGAGATTTAAACTACTTTTATCTATCTTTAATGTGGTTCCTATCACTAGCCAATGGATGAGACACCTGACCTAGTCGGTAGTGATATCGCCGATCAGAACCCCAGCATGCCCATTCAATTATTCCCAAGAGATGGTGGGTGTATTTTCTGTCAAACCTATACTGTCTTTGGAGTTGCATAGTCCACATGGGGTCAAAAATGCTGTATTTGAGAGGTCTTTCTAGAAGAATTCCGTGTGTCTAAAACCGGTAGGAATGTGATATAGTACTTTTGTAATTTTGCTCAAAATAGTGACGAGTTAACAGCACGTACAAAATTAGAAAGTAACCCGGATTATGCAACTGAAGACAAGGAGCAGACCCTGGTAGTTGGAAATCACTTTGGAGTTTATTTACAAGGGATTTGAATATATGCTAATTAGGGAGAAAAATCGTTGGTTCGATAATTTTAGATCATTGATCATCGTGGACTGTTCACTTTTCACGTTTGTGAACCGTCTCTATTCTGATTGGTTAGTCGAAGTTGCAGGCAAAATGGAAGCTGCACTAGACCGCGTCAAATGACAATCATGCACGCTCATCATCGAGATATTTTTGTCACTTGCTTCGACTGAATGAACAACAACCATTTGTTGTTGTAGAAATTCTAACTTCAGCAAACTATTCTTCCTACTAAGCATCCAAGGATTCGAGTAACAAAAGATGATTTTTTTATGAGGTTGCAATAGGAATGCCCAGCTGGTCACATTGGGTAACTGAATTTTGTTTGTTACAAGTCACCATAACCAGGAAAGTTAGACATTGGGAACGTAGCTAGTATTTCAGATCGGGCTGTCTGGGTGTGGTGCATTTTAATTTTACTACCACCACTACTGCTGAATGTAACAAAGGAATGAGCGACTTGAAGTGTGAACTTTTCACTACGAGCTTCATCCTCCTTGCCTGATATTTTTCTCGTCGTTGCCAATTTACGTCTCACGGATCTTTGTTTGCGTTTAATATTTCTCGGTTTTACGCGTCTAATCTAATCGGAATTTGTCTTGTTCAGTGCGGTACAGCCCCACTCTCACCGAAAATCGACTGAAGCCCAGAAGCTAATAAGCATAAATAAATCAAAGCCACAGGTCTGCTCCTCGTATCAGAAGAGGTTTGTTCAACGGTGCACCTAACCGTGCCCCAAACTTATGTCCACTAACACTCACGAAAGTGGGCGCATCGCTTGGTTGTAGCTAAGGTCAGTCGTCAGTTGCAGGTTAGAGTACGGCTTCTATAGAACCATTTTTGAAATTCAGGTTGTTAATTATCCGAATTCACGTTAAAAATTTCATTTCACTCTGACTATTTCCAACTCTAATCCTGAGATGACATGGAACAGACCTAGCTGGGATAAGGAAAAATACGACTGTAATAAAAAAAAACGACGTGACAATGCAATCGACGGCAAGAAATGCTCTGCTGATGCAAAATTACCACTGACTCACAACCAGAAACGTTTTCATCTAAGACAGCACGCTACTCGCGAGTAACGTCATACCAATCGTTGATCTGGTCAGGGGAACAGCTGAGTGCGGGTGGATATTGAGTCTCAGTTGAGAGCAAAAACCCGATAATATACTTCTTGTATTTCGGCCCGGTGTGTCCATTATCATGTTTCATTGAGCAAAGTAGGTCCGTTAAAATACAAACAGTATGTTCTTGTGCCACACCAACGGGTTTCTAAAAAATGAGCACATCCCAGGAATTGAAACATTCCGCGTTTGTCAGCTAGAATTGCATTAGTAGACTGTGTAAAACGTTACGCGGCATGCTTATGGCAAACTAAACAAGGACGATAAAAAAACACCAGTCATTTGGAAATTTCTCACCTTTAAGGGTCCAGTTTTCTGAAATTGCTCACGTTTAAATGACGGGATCATTTCCCGTCCTATTGGGACGAGACATCTGGTCGGTTTTCCAATCTAACGGAAATTGGGTGACGCAGGAAACAGAAGTTATTTGTGGTGTTCCACAACTTCACTATATTGGAGCGCAGTGCTGCGGTATCGGCTGTCAGCATTTATGCACCGTAGTTATTGTATGCCGTATCGGATGAAAGTGGAACCGTAATTGCTTCATGTGATTCGTTAGTCAACTCATCAGCTGTTTTCGGATTCTTTGGTCATCTCATTATCCTAGGTTTTCAGTCGCTTCCCAATCTATCTGTCGTCTAACAACTTACAGGCATCGACCGGATGAATTTTTGCTCCTGGTTGTCTAGACCTATAACCGCAAACTGTCACTCAGCTCTTAAAAAGACCCACTGACTAATTGCTCGTGTAACTTGGACTTGCACAAAGGTTATCAGCGCATTACATAACTAGGCTAACCCCCCTGGCAAGGGTTCAGCATCGCTTATCTTCCTCCCCTGACTGTGATCGAACTAATCGGTCAATTAATTGCGCTTCCCCAATCACACCATAGGCCAGCCAATAAGACTGAATTTGAGGACTCTCAATTTGTGGACTGACTAAATTTCTCTCAAAACATCGTGATCAAACTTACATCGTATTATTGACAAGAAACCCGAGCAAATAGAGTAAACCAATCAGGGAGCTAACCTTTGGTGCTGTGACGACCGCGCTAACTTTGGATGTCTCCATGTTTTCACATTAATCTTTTTGGTAAGCTTAAACTGATTCGTGACAAGTTGATCTAAACGCTAAAACTAGAACTCATTAGGGTGGCTTTGTGTAGGCTAGGGTCTAAACACACTAATTTTTAATGAGTAGATTCTTCGGAGGGATCGTAAATGGAGTCATAATTACCCCCAGGTGAATAAATTATCAATGTATTTATTGTGAGCTGAGTGCAGTTATCATGAAGGAGTTGCAAATGCACGGGGAAGTAACACTACTTTTTTGCTTTGCATGGCTGGATGGCACATTTGCTGGACCAGGGGAAAAACAAATCTCTGGAAGCCTTAAAGCCACCATGATACAGTCTTGTTTGTGACTTGTATTTTTGTTGAATGCTCAACTTTGCTAACTTCTTTGAACCCATTAGTCGTGTGCTGGCATGTTTTCTGGGACGTAACAGCACTGAGATTCTTCATGACTGTTCCATTGAATACAACATCGTAAACGGTTATCATGAGTAGATGAAAGACTGTTTTCCATCGTGCTGATCGAGTCTACTCTGCATGTTCGTCTTTATTTTGATGGAGAGCGTTGGGCCACATGCTATCCTATCGCAATCCTGATATTTATGAACATTACGCTACTGAAAATTCAAAGGCCGAATGTGACCCTGCATGTTTGTTGTTCAATGAACATTTCGTCTATCGATCAACGACAGGGCGAGAAAATAACAATGTGCGACGTACTGCCCGGAAAGGAGGCATTGTTGTTCGTGTAACTGACTGCCGGAGGGGAGCTAACGGGATACGTACCGTGTCTCCCTTCGAGGCAAGTCATTGGGGACATCTAAACATGAATTATTTCATGATAGAGATTCAACCTCCTACTAGTAACACATACCAAGTAGCCAAGCTCTGTAAGTCATATCCAAAGCCTTCGTCGCACTTCGGCTACCTGCAGAGAATTCATCTATCAGTAGGGGTCGAGTTAGCGGTCCATGGTCGTGCAGATCAATGACAGATAAGTACAACATCAATGTGGTGAAGTTTAACAAACTGTTCAGAGCCTACCCGGTAGCGCAATGGCTAAGGCGTTCGACTTAGAATCGTTCGTCCCGGGTTCACGTCCCAGTTGGGGCGCGGTGGATATGCACTGCTGATGATTTCTAACAAGGATGAAACAGCTGTACAGTGCTTCCATGGTTTCTTTATGGTTAGTTGAGCGCTGATATCACATGGTGAATTATGTCATGAAAGACGTAACTCCGTAGTTCTGATTGGATGGACGAGAATCGGCAGAGTGTAAACAACAGGCCTCCCAGCTAGAACGCCCGGTTTCAGACCCTGGTTGTGATGGCGGATATCCGCCAGAGGTGAGCCCTAATAAGAGCGAAACTCGAGCGCTGGGTTAAACGGACGATGTGCGGTTTGCGAGTGAAAGATGGAGTCCGAAAGACAGTCAGTCAGTCACAACGATCACTAATCTGACACTACTCACAAGCAATTGTAAACCCTACATATGAACATTATTACCATTGCAGTTGGTTTAGTTTTGCTATAAACTTGGAGAATACTGGAAAGTAACTCACCATGGCTGCTATTAAGGAAGAGATATAACTGGGCCAATAACGAGATGAACGTAGCTCATAAATAGGATGAGGGAAACATCATACTACAAAGTGCACATTTCGGTACAAGCAATCCCAGCATCGACCAATCAGTAAATACACACGAAGGGGTTTGGAATTAGTATCAGTAAATAGTCTGCCTTAAAATTCGGCAATAATATATGCGCCAGAAAAAAAGATAAAAGAAAGAATGAAGGCAAAAGTGGAAGCATAAGGTCAATATAATACAATACAATACAATACAATACAATACAATGCAATACAATACAATACCATGGCAACTAATGCCAGCCTGAAACTTATGTGTCCTTACAATGCAGCGTTCCTCCAGAGAACCGAGTGGCTCAAGACTGCACAGTTCATTTAACCTCCAGTCTTGCTTTTGACCTTTGTACTCTGTTTGAAATAGAGCGTGAAAAATAAGAGATTGAAAGAGTGTTAAGTGCATTCAAGTAGATTAAAGTTAAAAAATACTTGAGACTTTGGTTACTGTCTGGCACCCCTATACTCATCTTGTACGTCAAATGGACTGACAAACGGATGATTTCAAGCGGTATGATTGTGCTGTCAACAGGATACCTCAATGTAAAATAGGAAAACGACCAAACCTGAAAGATATTTCCTCATTCCACTCGTCGTTTGGCACCGCGAATGTCAAGTTTAGTCACGACAAAGGTTCCTGATTGGCTTATGTTTATAACTGCTGTGACGGTGTTTTGAAATCGTCGGTCGTCTTGACTGAATTCCAATCTTGGCCTGTCTGATCAAGTAAAAACGATCAAATAGCATGTGGCTGGTCAACATCACTGTATTTTATTTGTCATAACCAAACGATTTGTATAAGTCCGTTTAGTTAGAAGTTAATTGTTCAATTGTTATCTATCTTGTGCGAAAGGAACTACTGAGAAGAAAAAAATACTTTCGGGTCTTGTGTCCTCTTACTCAAGGTTAGCCTTGCTTGATTGACGAAAATCATCCAAACAATCACCATGTGATTCTTAAATGGACTTTTCATCCATTCACGCTCCTAACGATTCCAATGAGATTCTAGTGGGTACCATTGTTCTTCTTTGGGTTACCCTATTGACGAACTTGATTTTTTACCTGGTGCCACTGGCTGTTTTGTTTCATCTCGCACTGGTTCACTGAAACCCATTTCCAAGCTTCTTTTACTATTTGGCACGGTTCAGTACTGTTCCCGGCTTAATTCTGAGTTCCTTTCCAATGCCAACATCCTTTTCGGTTTGGATTCTAGACTGATATTTTGTTGACCCTCTGAGGACGGACGTAATCTTTGAAGTCCTTTGAATTTCTTACACAAGAATGCCACTCTAAATGCATTCTTCCTTAAACTTATCATAACGATCATTGCAAATTCCTCGTCTGAAGGCATCGGAGATGCTCCCGAGCTGGAAGGGAAGCCGATACTTTAGAATTCCCGACTGCTTAGTCTTGCAGAGCTTGAATACTCTTAAAAGCAGGGTCAGGAACCGAGTCAAATGTAGAATTCTTGAGTTTGATTATGGCTGCCTACTGAATGACGATAGGTATTCGTCGATCATCTTGGCTTCACGGCAAAATTTGCTGTACGAAACAAGGTTAATCCACACTCTCATCACGTGGATAAGTTTTCGTTGTTTTGGCTGCTGAAGGGTACAATAGTAGCCCGATGTTGAATGCCATTTAAAGTGGCAAAAATGCCTCCTCTCGTTTTTTCTCCAAATTCATAGAACATACGGTCAACTTTTAATTCCATCCAAACATGTTGAATGAAATGCTGCTATGATTTTCGTGTACGGCACAGAAGAGCATAATTGCATCCTATCCGCCAGTGGTCAAGCTAACAAAGTTAGAAAGTCCAGTAGATTGTATATTGAAGGAAAGTGAAGTTGTGTAATAGTCCTTAAATTTAGTCAAGCTGCCATCCTCATTGTGATTTATAATATATGAACTATATTATTTTGGTGTATTGCCTGAGACACATATATAGAAGCCACGCTCATTGCAGTTCGTATTGGATTCCAGTAGTTTTTGTTCCGTTCACTCAGTAACTTCTAGTTTTGTGTGATTACTAGCATGCGCAATGAATGCATCGCAAACTTGCAGTCGTTTTGCGGAATATCTTAGTGAGTATATGGAATCGATTTAAACAGCTGCTCTACAGCAGTTCTGTTTCATTACTTCGGCAGCACTCGACACAGTTCTGTAAACACATCTTTGTCAACCTTAGTCCAATCTAGCTGCACTACGATCATCAAACTCGTGGTCTACCCGTTGACCCTGACATCGTTATATGCTCGGGGCCCCAAAATGTTCCATATGTTCTACACTGCATTGTTATCACAGCTGCGCACGGGTCACGGCATTAATGCTTTTCTAAATTGTTCATCATATTGTGTCAACATCCAGCTTACCACAAAAAAACTAAAAGCACAGTACAGCTATTTCAATCTCGTTAGGAATCAATGGCAGCAGCGGCGGTGCTTATCTATCCAGGAGTCGTTCATCTTACACGTGAAGATATGTGGCTTGCTAAATCCAGCTTCGGACGTGGGTGCTATATTATACATTTTCGCAGTTCGATAAATCGTTAAGAAGGCATCCAGTTGGTAGTCGTTCGTCATAGGTTTTCTTCTCATTTTTGGCGCAAGGGATATGAACTGCTGATGATTTCTAACAGGGATGAAATAACTGAACAGTGCTTCCATGGGATTCAGTGGCACGTTGAATGTCGACACTGGATGATGAATAGTTTCGAAAATCACTAGATTTCCTACCGGAAACTATCATTAACGTCCATATTTTAGTATTCACAATCTTTGTGATTAATATCGATATATGAAGGAGACTTGCGGGCACGGTAAAAACTAAGTATCATTTTGGAATAGTACCTTTAAATTAGTGGTTTAGTGTCGAGGTCCAGAAATGCCGCCAAAAAAAACATGATTTCAAATTACTGTCAAATCGCCCAAACATTGGTCTTGCATGCTGTAAATGATATTGGCACACTGATGTCACTTTCCTCGAAAATTCCCACTGAGCACATTGAAAAAACAATTTGGCGAACAAGCTTGTTTTCAGTGATTCGTGCACATGCCATTACATCACTATATATATGGAAAATTTTCCTCAAGAGGATTTGGTTTAGTCAGATAAAAATATGGGTGGGGAAAGAATTTGTGGTGTTACATGCATAACCTGAGTACACAAGAACGTGCTATGTTAATTGTTTTGTTGCCTAAGCTTTACAAGCGCAACCACAAATTGTCTTTGGAGCACAGTGGAGGACTGTGAAGAGGGATCGCGACAGTTTCCGCAGGGCTCAGAGGGCGATGCTTTTCCAACCTAGACTATTGACCTCTGACCTTATACAGGGTCCGAAAAGCATGCGTCACATTCATGGTGCGGTTAGTCTGTGCTAGATGTGAAACGACTGCGCTATTAAGAAACTTAATTGTTCCAGTGTCCAACCCTGCAGGGTGGTGGTCACGGATGCGTTCGGACAAGCGCCTGGTCGTGCGGCTGATGTACATTGTCCCACAGGAACATGTGGAGGAGTAGATACAAAACGAGGCTGGATAATGAGGAACTTTGTCGTTCAAGCTTAATGACACTGCGGCTCGGGATTTGAACAAGATTCGAAGCTTAGCTGCGTAAAATGTCTTATTGATAGCGCCAGTCAGTCGCTTTCTTCCACGATTCATGAGTCTTCTTAACCTTTCGATTTAACGAGAGTTAGATCACCAAATTGTGTTACGTCCGTATGCCTACGGTTGCTTCTTCACGAGTCTGCATAAACGCATCCATTTATAACCTTCATACAAGATTGCACCCTTCCTCCTTGAGACTGAATTCTTTGGGCTCAGGCTGTCACTCGAATGTTGGTTATTGGTGGAGCTGACGTGAATCCCACTAACTTCTTATTGAGAAGATTTTCTTGCTAACCGATTGCCGGAAGCACAAAAAGAATCCCAGAATAGTGTTTATTCCATGTTTTTGTATATCATCGCTGCTCCCGAAAACTGCGTGTTTTTCCGTTGCAGTCATATCTACAACCTAGGCATTACCCGATTTTTTCGGAAACATGTAAGGTTCGACCTTCTAGTAATCGAGCAAAGACTAGTGTGGAAAACAGCTTCCCCTGGAATGCATCTTACTTGACAACTTGTATTTAAAATTTGTCTTCATCTAACAACCAAAAATAGATCGTTTTGGACGACGTTCGTTTGATTGCCACAGTGTCTTCTTGATCTTTGTATCCCTGGTGCCGTTATCTTCGCGGTCGAAAATGCTGATTTGATCTCTTTTGTCTGTCTACCATTGTTCTGCCGTCTGTGTGTTTATCAGGGACATCTTCTCCACACCTTCACTCAACGTTTGTCTATTACTTAGTAATATCATGATTTACACACCTGCTGGCATCACCACCGCCATGGCAATACTGCCAAGTTGAATGCCGCTCTAGTCAGGCGTCAAGCATTCAGCGTGCACCCGACGGACAATTTGTACACCGCCTCGGAGGGGTTCTGGAAAGTTGTTCATGAGATGGCATACCATTAGTTGCAGCCGTGATCCTTTGCTCGACATCGGCGCAATACAATCCTTAGATCGCCAGAGAGCAATTTCGTGCATCAGTCAGCTCGTACTCACCTCGATGTCACATCCCAGTTCATCCCCAGAAGAGTCGTGTTTCCATTCTATGGAACAGTACGATCATACTGACCTTGAGAATTGCTATGTTGTAGCATGGATGGAACAATCAAAAATTCTAACAGGATAAATCGGCTATTTCAAAAACTATCACGAATCCAGTCAGCGTACATGTATCAACAACATTTTGTAGCCTCGGGTCGACCAGTAGCCATCTCTCTCTATAAGAGAACAGTCCATGTAGGATATCAGATGGTAGTGACAGGTCAACATAACATCCATCAGGCACTGGAATCTCGTTTGGATCATTGGAAGAGTGCATTGATTATAAGTTGATTTAAGAATCACACAGTGATGGGTGGTATGTTTTCATCGGTTAGGTATCCTTAACTTTCATAAACGAGACTCAGGGTCCAAAATTATGTATTTTAAGTATTATTTCTGATATCGAGAGAGGGCTGTGTTCATAGTTAATGTCTTCTGTAATCAACGAAAAATTTCCAACGAATCGCCTTATGATTCGTTAGTGGTCTCACGGCCGATGCATCATGCTTTTGGAGATTTAGATGAGATTCCAGTGCCAACCGAACAAAGACGTGCTCAAGTATATGGGTGACTGGATAGGGGTGCATCGGGTACGCACACTTGACGAACTGCCATAGCCGAGAAACCCGTTGTGTTCAGCCAGGGAAATTTTGTCCTTCCATCCGTTTACGAAACTTGCCACTTACTATTATTCAAAGATTTACTCTTTAGTGACAACCTACGATTTATTGCTTCTGCATTCCTATCGGCTAACGATCTCCGATAAATGTACCTCTGGTTTTAGACCGTGCTTCATTTGTCTAATATCAGGCAAACTGTTTTCTTAATTTTAGCCCCAGATGGCCAAAACTTCGCATCACATGACGGACGGCTTGTAAACTAAAACTGATTGGGATTTGTCAACAGCTTAACACATCCCTCTACATGCACGAAGAAGGAAGGTCCTACTTAGGGTTAATTCATTCCGATCAAGGTCTCAGGCATTATAATAGAAATATTGCATAACTTTCACATTTTCCTCTATTCGTTGTAACATTGTGAAGTGGTGGTATTTTCTTTCGGAGATGAGACTCCCGTACTGGCCTTTCTTCGTCTGGTTGGCTAAGTGAACGCTGATAGATAAATGAAACATGATGCTAGACAGATCAGTTTCTGATATTTTTCCGTACTGCCAAACTGTTGTCAAATCCACGAACTATGGGAAGATCGCCAAAAATGGGTACCTATCAAATTAGAGATCACAGGTAAATCTGACACCAGCGCCCACTTTTTTATTCGCTATCGCCCAGTAGTGAAACTGACATAACAACATATTAACGAAATTGATACCTCCGAAAAATCGTCAGTCATAACTACTATAATGGTGGCTATTTGGACATACACAAACATGCATAATCATGCATAGGCAAACACAGAAAGACAAGCGTTGATGCACACACATATAGACATCCTTCACTTTTCTCGAATTAGTTAGGCTGATGTCCCCAGATAGTCCTGTTTAATGCTATTGACTACAACCGTCAGCCAACCAGTCAAATGTTATTACAATCAGTCTGTCTAATTAATGGTCACGTTCTGACCGTATGACTTGGACAAGATTTGCTGTCTGTTTATGCAGCCCAGGTTGACGGTTTATTCAGAGTACATGCTTGTGCATAGTGGCCGTGACTACATATACACATAAATACGTGTGTGTGTGTGTGTGTGTGTGCATGTGTAAATGTATGTCCATTGTGTTTGAGCGTATTTTACATGGCTAGATGAGCAAACATTTTGATTGGGTTTACTT
Source organism: Fasciolopsis buskii (assembly GCA_008360955.1). NCBI lineage: Eukaryota > Metazoa > Platyhelminthes > Trematoda > Plagiorchiida > Fasciolidae > Fasciolopsis > Fasciolopsis buskii. Next base: position 82,792 of record LUCM01003495.1, on the reverse strand, counting down.
TTCCAAATAACCACGCGTGATCATATTCCGCCATCTAATGAATTTACTCCCAAGATCATCAGAAACAGCCCTTTGGATTTTGTGTGCCATTTTCACTTGTTCACACGCCAACGATGTACAAAACGAAGACCTACCCTATCTTCCTGATTGGAATTCGCTTGATCGACGCCCGCTTCCTACGTGGTATGACGAAGCGAAAATTGGAATATTCGTTCACTGGGGCGTATTTTCTGTGCCGAGTTTGGAGTGAGTTGTTTTGTGAGCATAAGACATTCGTTTACTGCGTTCTGCTAGACAAAATTATTTGTTACTCTACAGCTTCTACTAAGTTATTCAGTCAGTCAGTACACAAGTGCAGTCACTCAGTCAGATGACGAGTGGGTACGAGAGTGAGTCAGTCGGTCATTCTGTCAGTCAATCGATCAGTAACCCAGTCATTCGATTTGTCAATGAATCAATATCCCGAGTATTTCATCAGTAGCTTGTGGCTTCAGGTAACAAATAGACGGCAATATTCATCATCATCATCATCATCATCATCATCATCGTCAACGTTCAGTGTTAAACAGCAAGGCAAACCTCACTAACCAATGCCTTCTCCTCACAGTTACACGTATCTATAAGAAGAGTGAGTACCCGAGGGAAACAGGGAGTGGACTTACACAGACGGGAAAAGATAAGACGCTGCTGCAGCCAACACACGGAACACAGTCTAACTGTGCAAACCCACTCTTTCAATCAATCTGATTCCACAGAAAATGACAACACGATCGCCACTGTTCACGGTTCACTGCCATATCCTTCAGTACAGCCGGCCAGCTAGTTGACGAGTCTTTCGGACCCCAACCACGAAGACGTGAGACAACTAATTTACCTAAATTCGCTGTACATTTTCTCATCCCGCATTGCCACGTTATATGCTGGCCTCCGCATGGTTTCTTCCATTCCGTGGGAGGAACAAAACATAGGGCACAACAGGGTAGACGAGTGTTCGCCATACGCAACACGTGACCCAACCAGCGTAGACTACTTAGTTTCATACGCTGAAACAAGGTGTTCTGAGAGCCGGCGCCTAGTACTAGAGTCCTCACTTCTACATTACTCACCCGGTAACTCCAATACTACGTAGACATTAGTGGTCGAAAACCTCCAACCGACGAACATCGCCCACACGCATAATTCACGTCTCCCAACCGCACAACAGAACTGAACGCACTGCGGTACAGTACACACGACCTTTCAACTTCAGTGAAATATCGGGCCGATGCCACAAGTGATTCAGTCCAGCGTAAGCTGGCCGAGCCTTGGATATACACATATTTATTTCCACTTCCAGGCTACCATCGTTCGACACGCAGCTACCGAAGTAAGTGAAGCGGTGCCCCCAATCGATAGTTCCTCTCCATCCAGTATCAAGTTCGGCACTGCCGTCGTCCAGTCC
>LUCM01003495.1:66917-80177 GCA_008360955.1 Fasciolopsis buskii | reverse complement strand
TCCCCACCCAATTTGAAAAGAACTGGGGGAAGGTCGTCGGGACTGGCTGCTTTCCCCCTCTTCAGAAGCCGAATATTCGACTGCACTTCCACTTCCGTTGGGGGATCAAGGGACACTTCCCAAGCATTCATAGCTGCAGACGTCGGACTAAATACGACAGTGTATGGCCAGCTAAACTGATCCTTGAAATGCTTTGCCCAACGGTCCAGTCTTTGTTGTCTACCACGGATCAGCTCTCCATTTCTATCACACACGACTTCACTAACCGACGTTCGCCGCCCACCGCTGTCGCGTATAAGCTTAAACAGTTTTTGACTATCACCTGAAGCAGACGCTTTCTCAATCTCTGCGACTAGCTTAACCCGGTTTTCACGGCCATTCCTAAGGCTTATGGTCAACTGACGCTGCAACTGCCGACGCATCTTATTCACTTCCTTACAGTTAGGCAGTTGGCGTTTTTGCTCCATTAGACTTAGCGACCCTTGTGAGATTTAGTGTTTTTGATGAACGCTAGATCTAGGACCATAGGCGAAACCTGCTGCTTGATTTGATCCCACTGCTCGTCTACATTGCTGCTCGTCGGAGTTCTTAGTTCCTTGGATTGTTTTTGTTCGTAACTGTTACGAACAGCCGAATCACACAGACGTTCGACAGCCAATCGGGTTTGTGGCCTGCGTCGATGGCCGTTGAGCTGCAGCAAAAGTCGCATTAAAACTAATGCACGGTCCGATTCGACACACGTGGTCCAGTACGACCTACAGTTCTGGATAAAACCGCGCCAACGGTAACTAACTGCGATGTGGTCGGTCTGACCCAGAGTATCTGTCGAGTTAGAGAGCCATGTCGTTGTACAACGGGAACTGTGTCGGAAATTCGTACTAGATGGGAGTAAGCTATTGTCTGCACAGAACTGAAGAAGTCTTCCCCGTTATCTGTTCGCTGAGCAGGCAAGGCGCATCGCCCACCAACTTGTGCATTCAAATCACCTGCTACCACTACAATGTCAGAGCGTTTGCTATTCCGAACAAGAGTGACGAGATTATCGTAAAACTCGTCTTTCTCCAAGTCAGTGCTGCAGTCTGTTGGAGCATATACCGAGATAACAAATAAAATGCGCTTAACACTACTATCCTTTCGGACGCCGCCTGATCCCCGCAGTCCCATGGCACACAAGCGACTGTTAACTGGGATCCAGTCTAAAAGGGCTGCTTTAGCCTTCTCACTCAAGACTATTCCTACACCTCGTTGACCCACAGTTTGAGCTGCTTCGTCTCCTGAAGTGTACGGGAAATATCTTGACGAGACATTTGGCGCAGTCTGTTGAATTACTCTACTCGAATCCTGAATTCGTGTGTCACTCACGCAGCAGACATCAATCGAAAGTGAGTCCACTGTCAGAGCCAAACACGCTTGTTGGCCAGCTTGCATTAAAGTGCGCACATTGAAGGAACCCAGACGCAGAGGTTGACGAGGCTTGAGAAAATGTGAGCTAGCAGACTGAAAACCACCTACTACACTACTTGATAATAAGCAATTGCGAGTATCGGGCGTGTTGCCAATGGAGACACTACGGGTAGGCAGAAGGGGCAAACAGATTGAATTGGAGACAGAAGAGACAGGTTGAATAAAAGAGAGGGAACTCTGAGCAGTAGCATACTTATCACTACCCACCCCGCTCGATGCAGTCGGGCAGCACGGTCCTGATTATCCTGCGCGACGACCGATGCAGTATGGAATTCTTTTTATGTGTGTAAGTCATGGAGATTGATGGACAGGTACTGCTAGGGAGTCCAGCCGCTAAACAGAAGAACGATTAGGGTTGTCAACCAAAGCCTTTAGTCCCGACAAGAACCTGACCGCAAGGCAGCGGGGAATAGCTGAGTGGGCGCCCATATACTTGGATCAATTAGTCTTCCACTCGTTTTCTGACTGAGCTGCTAACTCAGGTCAACCCCCGACTTGGAGGATCAGGAGACTGCTTGACCTTCCAGGCATGATTGGATCTTCGGCTTGAGCTAATTCATCCTGTATAGCTCGTTGGTTCATGGGGGCACGCATGCTGTCACACCTCGTCAATGTGTAAACTCGTTATGTAAGACGGTAATATTAGTGTTTGATCTATCGAGTTCACGTCCCCTTTACATGAGTGGCCCAAAAGGATCGATAAAGATGACAAGTGAATAGTTTACACACACAATATGTAAAAATTGAAATGAACTGGTAAGAGACAGGAAAATTTGTAACGAAAACAGAGATCCAAATAATGGTATAGTGAAGTCATTGACGTTTTATGTGAAGCGTCCTAGACACGAAACCCGTGTTCTAGCCAATAGTTCCTAGATATTTAATGGTGATTCCATAAAAATTGAGCTTTTAGGAGTGGGACTGTTAACTGTCATCAAGCTCAGGGAATGCGCACTTTGGAATCTGAACAGCTTTCACTGGAAATTAAGTGATTGGCTTCTGCATTTTTTCACAATTCTTGAAGGACATGCATGCTTAGTTTAAATTTTTGAAAGATTTTATATCTCTTCTTGCTTTTCCATTCGTACGATATTTTCTTTTGTAAAATATCTACGAAGATTTCTAACTATTCATTTGCGGATTTATTTGGCACACTGCAATAGAAGTTTGTGGTTTGGCTCGAATGCAGCTACTGTGAACCAAACGGTTTGCCTTTTCCATAGGTTTTTATTCAGTTTTAGAAGTCTTCCCTGGACCTAGAACGTACATCAATTCTGAGCCACCCAGCAGAGCTCTTGAACAACTTAAGTTTGCATTATTGAAACAAAAACATTGGAATTTTGGGTTTGTTGAAATTTGATGACACCAATTTGGACGGCAATAGGGCTTCAGTGAGTTATCGTAAAGAAAACAAAATTGAAAGATAGACTATCAGCAATTATCTGTATGGAGTTAGGTTGGTTTTGATCAAAACCGGTCCCAAGTTGTCCAGTGTGATTGTAATATTCCACTATGAAGCGGAGGTTCTATTAAAATACATAAGAGTATGCACTCTGAGTCTAGCGAAGCTTGTAGTGAACCCCAATGCCACTGTTTATCGGTCGCTTCACTTGGAATGTGACTAACCAATCAAAAGTCAGTAACAGTGATTTTTATAGTGTTTCTCACTTCGATCAAACTGTGTTAACCACAGTTTTCCAACGAAATTGGGTCATCGGACCAGTCTTTGAGCAATTACCCATCTACGATGGCTTGACTTCAACCACACACAACTGGACGTAGGCAAGCAAAAATGATCAATCAAGCGATCCTTCGGGAAAGCAAGTGACACTAACGAACGTTAAACGGATTCAGGCATGCACTCATTCAAACTTTACGTGTGTGTTTGGTGAAAGTGGTTTTGGTTGGTCTAGCCTAGTTTTTCTGTGACCAACCAATGAAAATGGTCGATACGGACTGAGAGATGAAGTAGTCAAGTAATTTATCTCTTGACGCCAGTAGTTTTTTACGGTTTTGCAACAAAAATCCCTGCCCCACACAGCTTAATTCGAGACATGGGTTTGATCATTTACGGGCCGTGCCATTCATCGCTAGGCCTACAACGGTCACATTACCGAATTCCGCGGTAGTGCTTATCATGGGCTTATACAACTTCGGGTTCGGCCCAAATGATCTGGGCCCAAAGTGGCCCAAACTATGCGACATTTCTTCGTAGCTTGCTAGCGGAGTGTACGCTGTACTGGTGTGTGTGTGTGTGCCTGTGTGTGGTTGGGTGGGATGCCCGTGTTTAGCAAAATTGCTCTAGTGTTAAGGTAATTCCGCCAAATTTTACTGTGATTGTTGGAAGCTGATGGGCTCAACCGATACCGAAATTCAGACGCCAGCCGGGCCTCAAGCGACGTTCGTCATGGAAACAACGGCAAACGGGTGTGCATTCTGAACTAAGGTGAATGACACCTGAAATGGGTCCAGGCGAACTAGGGGCCTTTGGGGAAGGTCAAAATGGCTGTCCTTCGGCCCGGTTTGAAGGCAAGACTGAAACTGTCTGGTTCTTGTTTGATGTTCACAAGCTAGCAGAGGTGCCATCTTAATGAACTGACTATCGAAGAACTAATAGATCCCAACTAAAGTCAGCCAACCAAAGTTTAAATCTTAACCAGCTTTTTGGTGCCACCTGAGTCTGATCAATACACCAGATACCCATTAACCGATCTGAGGCCATTTGATTGTGACTGCTTGATTGAGTTAGACGAACCAGAAGTCGAAACCACGGAATCATTGCACCGGATGGGCAGACTAACGGACTCATTAGATTACTGTTTACATCAATGCCAAATTTTGTGTGATCGATTAAATATGGTGCATTTTCTGTTACTTGGCAGATCGGAGTGGTTTTGGTGGCTTTGGGAGGGTGACAAATCACGACGTCCAATCGTTCCAGAGTATATGAGTCGATTTTACGCTCCGAATTTCGCGTACGCAGATTTTGCCAAAGAATTTCGCGCAGAATTCTTCCAACCTGAACACTGGGCAGATTTGTTTGAAAAATCTGGAGCTAAGTATGTCGTACTCACAGCAAAACATCACGAGGGATTTTGTAACTGGCCGTCGGAAACTTCGTGGCAATGGAATTCCGCCGTGATTGGGCCTCGTCGTGACCTAGTGGGCGAAATGGCAACCGCAATTCGTAATCGTACCCAGTTACGATTTGGTGTCTACCATTCACTATATGAATGGTTCAATCCAATGTACTTAAAGGATCGTGATGCAAACTTCACGACACAGGTACAACTCTCGATATGCTTTTTAGTTTACAAACGGTTGATTGTACGATAGACCGAGATAACGTTCCCGATATGTCAATGACTGTGTGACTGAAGTCACTGCCATAGATCACTTAAAAGTCATCAAATATTGTTATTTTTACTAATATTAGTGGAACTATTGGTGTAAGGTTTTCTGTTTATTGTAATGGCGCTGAGCAGAAGTTCTAGATTTGTTTTGCCTGCCGCTTCCATGCTTTACGTGGTAACATGCCCTGGATTGGTTCTCATGTTTATCACAAACCTGCGCAAAGTATTATGAGAAAAGTGTTATCATTAAGCTTGAACTGAGACTGAGATTGGCATTCAAGCTGGGAGTACGTCCTATGCCGCATATTAAAGGGGCAAACGATTTTTGCAGAACTGATTAAGTGAACACGTTACGCTCCTCCAGAACTACTGTCCACTAGATACGCTTAAGTACTCTTTATGGGCAGTTAAAGTTACGCAAACGCACAAATCCATAATGGGTGCTGACGTGATGAATGAGTTGGAATAAGCATGCGTACTGCTTATTAACAGGTAAGAACCCAGCAAGCTCCGCTTCACGAAGTCGAAAAATTGAAAATCAGGACCAAATGATGTAAGGACTGTATCGAAAATCGATGCACTATGTATTGGTTTTAATTGTGCATGATATAATGTTAATAACACAGCGTTGTTGGTAGATGTAATGAGCCAACGTTTCGTGGGTAGTCTTTCTCAAGGCAAGTTTTACAATCAAATTGAAATCTATTCCATCGTTTAACAGTCTCCGACCGACTTTATGTAGCTTCTGGCTGCCGTTTAGCCATCGACAGGGTTTGAAAAAAGAATAAATTTCTTGAATGATCTGGCAGCCTTTTGACAAAAGCCTCACAAAACTATCAGGTCACGTTACTGCCCACAGTGGTGACCTTACAGGGAAATCATGTTGTACTGTCCGGCGCAGCTTCTCTGTAGCTGGCATAGACAACCAGACAATGAGAACCAGGAAGACACAAGAACGAGAAATTCAAACTTACCTCAAGCACCATGGATCTCAAGATATTCCACAAATCGGAATTCGCCGTACTGTCAATAAACTTGAACAAACTTATTATTCGGCTGCTGTTGTTTTCTTGTTGTCTTCAGTTAAGTAGTTTCATAAAAAGTCGTCTCAGTGCAACTTAGTACTGCGTATCTGTATATCATTGCTAGGTGCCGAATTCGGTGTCATTAATTTAAGCAACAATGCTGTCATCACGAGAAATCGCGCGTGACATGCCCGTTTGGGATATGCTATGCCTGCGCTTAGCCAGAATTGCTAAAAGCATGCTTTAAAAAATTCGGGCTCACGATGTCGACTGATTGCTTCATCAAACTTGGTATTGTACGTAGTGGACAAAGTATACTATTTCCAGTAGATGTACGTCATCGAGAACGAGAATAATTTTTATCGCGGAAATGTTTTGTGCTTCTGTAGAATTACCCTTTCACTAACATTGTAGAGGTAGACTTTAATTATTTCCATTTGAGCATACTATCGTTTATCATCATGCTGCTTAATTCCTTGGTGTTTGTTTGTACTCGCTCCTGAGAGCCACTGTAAACTTCATTGACCTTGTTGTCACAAGTTCTTTTCGATATACGAGTGTCGCCGATTGTGAGGCATTCGAAAATTACCACTGTTCACATTTTACGACTCTGGTGCTTGATAGGTGTAAGAAAGCATTAGCAAATACCGTGAATTTACCTACAGATCTCCTTTACTGTATCCGATTGTAAACTGTAATAAGACTATTTAAACATGAGTAATCCTACTCATCGAGGTAGATGCGTAGGAACATAAAAAATGGAACCCTGAAAGAGCACGAACAGTTTATAAGCGTTTATGGAAAGATCTTAGGGTTCATCCTAGTTTACATTCAGAGGTGATAAACTCGTCTGTCCAACGAAAACACTTACTTTATCAAGTCTTCTAACTACGATTTCGTTTGTATTTAGAAGTTGAAGATAATTATTTGTTAATTGGGGTATTTTGAGTTAACTGAGTCTAACATTGGTGATCGATCAGGAGCAAGAAAATTTCTGTTTAGGAAGGATGTTGATTTACATCACAGTTGACTTTGTGTCAGGGTCATTTAAGCCTGATGCGTTAATCGTTTACATTTTTGCCGTGACAGTGGGGTAGTGAGCGAGAAACGGCAAAATCTTTTGGTACCACAATGTAGAGAATTAGGAATTGATTTCAGAGTATAAGCCAACTTAAACTTTTGTCCTTAGGCTTTTCCAGGGTCTTAATCCGACAACGCTTCCCTCCGTTTACATAATATTAAAGGAACAAATTACAGCAATAAAGCTTTTCACTGGGGAATTCAATCACGCCCGAAAGTGATTACAAAGTTACTTATATTCATGCTGAAATTTTACGACAAATTCTTTTCTCCAATCCTGTGCTGGATCATCACCGATGCTTCGTGCACTATCGTTCAGAGAGACTTGAGTGATATTTAAACGCTCTAATTTGCATTAAATGTGTGGCATCAATTATTCGCAATTATTCACGCAACAGCACAAAATGCTGAGTGTCTCAATTTAAAGACCCGGTAATTTTGTTGATGAACGAATGGCATGTAGTGACTTGAAAAACGCAAAATGGACATATCTAGAAAAGAACCATTTGGCAAAATCCTCCGGCTTTCTAATCCTCGCCCGGACATCCTTGCCAACGGACCAAAAGGGAACGCAATGAGGATAAGGGGGGAATTTCGTAGTTGTGGTAACGGAGCTACTCCTTTCATTCCAAAAATGTAGGCAATTACAAAGAACGGTAATGTGTCTACATTTGATAAACACGTTTTCCTGGGTAAAGCGGTTTTCCTTCAGTCTGATCTAAATGGGATAAAAGTACACTAAGTAAAAGGTATTATTCACATACAATCATATGTCGGCCTGTTCTATCCAGAGTATGCTTCATATCTCGGAGTGGTAACTAAAGAAAATACCCAACCAATGGACTCTGACTTGAAAATTCTAAAGCCTCCTGAATTATGAATCAGAGGCAATTGCATCTTGAAAGTGTTAGATGTCACATCGAAATGACCAAAAGATTGCTGAGGGATATCAACAGCCCTATTGACTGCTGCTGTTTATTGATGCTGGATTCCTAGAGAAACAAGTGCCAAATAGTTGTGAATAAATCCAACTTGATGATGTGTGATGCAAATATGGTGGCTGAAATGGGGTAGCGCATAGATTTGTCCACTAGGTAACTCGATAATTAGCAGCTTAATATTAAAAAGATACATCAGTTCTTGCTGAATAAAAGGAATATAAATTCAAATTTTTGTTTCCTTATGTTGCTATCCGCTGAAATGGAAGTTGTACATATGGTGCCTGTTGCCTCTTCAGGACAAATTTCATCATAAATAGCACTGCAATTTAAGTAATTACACGAAATAGATATAATTTCGATTCAGTCTGTTCGAACACGTGCAATGTCTGTCAGTTTTCTGTGTCACTCGTTTGCTCCCCCATTGGGTTGATCTGATGCCGCCGACTGGAATACAAAAGAGGAAATAACTCGTTACTCTGTCAGTCTGAATACCCACTGCTAAATCCCGCCATATATATATATATATATTTGATGAATGGGCTAATTAGTAGAGAATTAGGCGATCTTACTCAAAAGTAGACTGTATTCTTTGGTGTGAAATTAGCGTGAGCGGGAGGCAGCCGAAAAGGGAGTATGGTTACAGCAGAAATGCGAAAAAATGAAACGGGATAAGGAAATATACTTGAAGTTAAAGGATAGGTCGATGTGCTAGGAATTGTATTGTGTTACGATGGTACTTCTGCCCTGGAACTTATTCGGTGCAATTTTCAACCTATAGTACGCAGTCAAGAAAACTTGGGATTAAAGGACCATCCGTTAGTACACTCGCGAATCGACGAAAAAGGGTGCAATGGAGCTGTATATCTATATGTTTGGGTGCGTCTGTTTGCGTGTGAAGCGTACCAGAAGCGAAATGAAGTATCAACATGAGTTTCGAAATTGGTACTAAGCTTTGCCTAAGTGTATACTACCACACGATTGGCACTTACCAAGCCTCTACGTGTGACTAATCAAAAAGTCCTCGGTCCGTTCATATTTGAGTGAAAAAATTAACAACTGATAGATCTTTGTTCAACATTTACTTTCCAATCATGCTACACTGCTAGCATCATCCGTGTTTCAGAGTTTCGTTTGCTGTTCTAAAAGTAATGGGAAGGTGTGCTGTGAAAAAACCCAAGCTCGATAATGGGGTTCCAAATAGGTCTTCCCATTGACTGACTGTCACCTTCGATTCGTTTTAATGTCGCAACATTGCAAGTGCTTGTCGTAATGTCTTTAAAGAAAGTGGACAGGCACGAAAATATCATCGAGACTGATGATGACAAACAGTTTGGCTTTTACAGGCCAGGCTAGTCGATCAGAACCATGTAAAAAGCACTGATTTGTTTAAGACTAATACCAATATTCTAGCCCAATCCTAGTCTAGCGATTCCTTTGGATAGGCTTCTAGTCTTAAATTCGACATACTAAGCAATATAAGTTCCAGTGTAGGAGATGGGCTTTTCCGGATGACTATTATACAATATTGATTATAATTTATGTCCAGAACTTTGCAAAGATTTATCGCAAACAGATGGATATTTTTACAAATATTTTAACTTTGCAGCTTCGAAAATCTGACCCAGACAGCCTGGAATTGTCGGTCGTCGATCAAAGGCTTCCAGAAGTCCTTTTTATCCTCAAATGGTCGCTTACTTAATCAAGTGTTTGTTGCAGTCACTTCAGAGTACAGGTATTCATAATCTCACAAGCATATTGTCTATTCATCCTAATCTAGAGAGCATGCAAAGGAAGTCTAATCATGACTCAGTGTCCCGCACACTTGCACTCTGGAAAAAAGCTTTTTTCTGTTCGGCCAACTGCCCTCCTTCTCATCAACAAATCCGTTAATACTGTTTCGCATTAAAGCTAGCTTTGGTCTGGTCATTTTCTTCCGTATTCTCCTTCGCAGCTCCATCGATTCACCGCAGCTTGTCTCACTCTTTTGTCTGACCTGAAAAGTGGTGCACATCAGTTTGCTGACCTCTTGGGTTAGTCTCCTGGCCTAACTGCATCTCTTTGGACAAAATGAAAATCAGAATGAAGATCGGTATTATCGCTGATCAAAATTGAAATTGGCAAACTCACCGTTGTGAACTGCTAACGGATCGCACACCTTACAACACTGGTACCAAGAAAAATGTGGACAATTCCAGACGGTAATAAACTACTTTGACTGATAGGTAGATGACTGAGCTCTTTGGGGCTATTCCCCTTGGCGGATTTTTCCCAAAACAAATTTGAACAAAAGGTATATGGCAAAGTAGACTGACAGGTCTGTCTTCCACTTGAGCTTAGCTTGGCGTAAACTGGCTAACTGATAAACTCTGATAACCGTTTTTGTCCGTGTCTTATACAACTGTTTGCTCATCGTGAGTACTTGATTACGGATAATAAGTGGTGATTCACAATCATTCTATTTAGCCGTCCTCATGATTGTGATGTTTAAAAGTAGGTCACATTGAACTTTCATTATCATAAAAATCGGATGTTGTGACGAGATATTGAAAATTGAGCGAGCTGAAGAAAATCTTTTGGTGATACGTTCTACTGATCCCTTACCGAAGGACTTTGTCAGGACTAAGATTTTCCCTGAAATGAAAAATCTGGTATTGCGATATTTACCCGAGGTGTTCTGGTCTGATGGAGATGTGGGTCCTGACACTTATTGGAATTCTACTGAATTTATCGCCTGGTTATACAACAAGTCCCCGGTGAGAGACACCGTAGTCACTAATGACCGTTGGGGAGACGGATGTATGTGTAAACATGGCGGATACTACACGTGTGAGGATCATTATCGACCGGGACGATTGGTGGAACACAAGTGGGAGAACTGCATGACACTGGATAGAAACTCCTGGGGATTTCGGCGAGAAGCTCGACTGAATGATTTCGTTTCGCCAGAGGTGAGTATACTACAAAGCAAGTATAGAAGCTTTCGATATCAAACTACCACCACTCGTTATTAATATCTGTAATCATTTTTTCACTGTTATAAAGTATATGCTCCAAAGAACTGCAATTTTTTTAGTTTGAAATTAAGTCTCCTAAAATAATTGCATTTCAAAGTCAATTTCAGTGTTTTAACAGAATGAGTGTCTTCATTCTAATCATCGACACATCTGCAGTCAGTGGCAAGATGGAGACTGACAGCCGTTCTCCATATTCAACATTACGCAATAGAGTTGTCATATGGCTTTCAGCTCAACAGGCTTAGGACCGACCAGCAATTACAACTGAACTGTGTTGATGCAAATGTTCGTATGAATATACTCTGCGAATGAACTCGTATTTGGTTCATATTGACTCGATGGCTACCTCAATGGATTGCGTTCCTAGTCACAACCAAGTCGCACTGTAATTCGGTGAACTTGTTGTGCTGTGATCTAAGGCAGAATGAATAAAGTACTCGGGTTTGCAGTGTCTACTTCCTGCATCCACGGGATTACGAATGAGCAAGTAACCATACATACACAAGCTGTTATCGAAGCTCGTTCAAACCAGTGCATCCGAGGACAGCACCGCACACCCAGCTACAAAGCGCTGAGTGCGTTGGTATCAAAGGTAGCAGCATTACGTGTTATTAGATCGACATGTTATTTCTAACCATGCTGACTTTGCCTGTGAATGAGTGATTGCCGCGTTATTCTGCCCAACCAATATTCAGGAATGAATTTTTGACAGAAATTACGAACAATGGCAGACATTGTCTGAATTAAATCTAAGAAGTCAAATAATTTAGTTGTACCACCAAGCCGGTTATCATAACCGAATATGTCAAATGCACGTTTCATTCGGTGAAAATAAACCTATAGAACCGAGCCGTTGAACAACCGCAAAATGGTTGTGCATTTGACTGAATTCCACAGGAAAAAGAACTGCAAAATCCTTTTCAAGTTAGGCAGAGAGAGAAAAGGCCAACAAAGATCGGGAAAGGCGTAATTTTTGCGATATGCAATTGGTAACTTTCTTCAGCCATGGTCAGCACATACGGCAAAAAAAAAATTTTCTCAGTGTTTTGTTCTCAAATATATAACTGAACAATTTTGTAGTCAACTAGGCAGTCCAATCACTCCTTATGACAGGTTCTCAAATTTATCTTGGCAAAATAAAGATTAGTAGTGTACTGTGAATAGCTGAATGCTGGAATCATCTCTTTTCCTTTCTTCCCTCGCTTTCTTCTTTCGCTCACTTTACTTTGGCTCATGCTACAATTCTGTCTCTTCCTCTCTCAAAGGAACTCATTTATGAGCTTGTAAGTACAGTGGCTTTTGGGGGCAACATTCTGATCAATGTTGGACCCACCGCCTGGGGAACTATATCACCAATATATGAAGAACGCCTGTTTCAGCTTGGTGAATGGCTGAAGATGAATGGTGAGGCAATCTATGCAACAAAACCGTGGCGCGTACAATCAGATCCACAAAATTCATATATTTGGTGAGAACGTTTTTATAAGTTCATACTCACCTTGTCGAATATTCGTCGTCTCGTTGTTGTTATTCTGTACGATTATATTGTATTGTATTGTATTGTATTGCATTGTATTGTATTGTATTGCATTGCATTTTATTGCATTGTACGTACAATAAATAATGTCGCATTTCAGTCAAAATTGTGTGGGTAAAAAATAAAATAGGGGAAAAGAAATTAAAAAATAAAATGAAAATACACTCATCGCTTCGTAAAGAATGCAAAAGAACTCATCCAAGAATAATCATAAGGCATTAGGACAGGCTGCTCAGGAATTCGCCTGAAACCCGGTCACGGTTTGTCAAAATTCGTGCTGAATATGGAACAGTGGGGTTCCTATAGGTATTGATTCTAGACGGTATGGAACGAAAAGTGGACGATGCTGAAATATGAGAGCGGCACTTTGAAAGATCGTTGTGGGATCTGAAAGAATTTTGTGAGCAAATTTCTCACATGCTGATAAGTGTTGGTCACGTAGATTAAGGGAAAATTCAGTTAGTGGTACGAAGGACACACGGCTAATATTTGGTAAAACACCGGCGACGAATTTCAAAGTCTTTTCTAAGAAAACCTGGAAAAATAACTGGAGAACAGTAAAGAAGGATTGGAAAGACACATTAGTATACAAATCGGGAGATGGTGCTTTGTTTCACCTTGTAGGGTCGAAGCTTCCTGATTTGAAATGACAACCGTCGGAGATTCTTTACACAGGTAGAAATGTCAGAAGTCCACTGCAGAATTTTATCAACAGTAACTCCTAGATATTTCACAGAATCCACCCTGGTAAGTGTTTCTGAGTTGATGAAATACGTTTCGGATGGATAGGCTGACCGAGGGAGAGAGAACAATCATTCGAAACAATTAGATGTATTGAGATTTAAA
>LUCM01003495.1:34393-66901 GCA_008360955.1 Fasciolopsis buskii | reverse complement strand
AGATGTTATTGGAAAAAATTTGGAAATCATCGTTGTTCGGAAAGGCTTTAGAGAAGCCAACACCATCAGCATACTTAAACAGATGACAAAAGAAGTTAGTCGATAAGTCGCTGATATAAGTAGAGAAGGGATACGGTCAAAGAACAACACTCTGAAGCACTCCTGAGTTGTTAACCACGCTAATAAAGACCTGGGACAACCAAATGTTTCCAGTTTGTGAAGTGGAAGAGAATGTGGGACAGAATCAAATGCCGAAGAATAGTTCGGGAAGGTGCAACGAACAGATTTCATCGATGCGTCTAAGGACTTACAAATATGATGAATAAGGGAGGCGACAGGCTCCAAGTTGGACCTATTAAATTTATACGAAAACTAAAACGGGTCGTCAGGAGGATACTTAGAAGAACACAGGCGCCTAAGTATAGCACTCTCTGTCAATTTAAGACCAGAAGATGCCAAGGCAATGGAGCGAAAGCGTTTTGCTAGAACAGTGGAACTGCTATATTTTGGGATGGGAATAATAGAGACAAGTCTCCAGCAGTAGGGGATAGAAGATCAGCTTAGCGATGAGTTAATCAGAAAAGTAAGTGCATCTGTCAGGGCCATAGCATCATGCATTAAAACAGCTGAGGACGGACTATCAGAACCAATCCCTGTGGTAATTTTAGTGGCGCGGAGAAAGTAAGGCACCTCTTCCCCAGAAAAACCTGTCACACCATCACCCAGTCCAAATATGAGTTGGGTATAAGTGGAAGGATTAATGAAAGCACGATTGATACTGTCAACATCTGCAGAAGTTTTCGTGTGCTACTTCTTTCCACACAACAGCCGAATGCCTTGCCATAGGAATCAATTGTTTTTACCACTCGAGAGTTGGCTGGCGAACGTCATGTCGATGCGTTTGATTCCAGATATTATTGGGTTGTAAATATACCTCATGCTTGAGTTATTACGGGATTTATAGAAGTGCTCCTTGCGTCTGCTTATAGATTTCAGTTTCTGGGCGGAGATACGGTCATTTGAGACTAATAGTGTTTTTAAGGGAGAGCAGATATCAAAGATTGCGTTGACCGTCCCTGTGAAAAGTTTGACATTGTCATTGAGCAGAGGTCCGAAAGAGAGGCATTTCGGTATTTTGTTGCGAGCTAAAGAGTTCAGTGTATACATTGGTTATAATAGTGCTGGTACGGCGGGAAAACCTAGGATGACACTACATCACAAGACAGTCAATTCCGTTTAGCGAGTACGTTTAAACGATTTCGGACTTGCCAGACCAGAAGGAGTTTATGTATGTTGCAACACCGCCTCCAGTCTTCTTGTTCGAAAATCTGTCCTGCCGATGGAGTCTGAAGCTGTTTGTCGACACGAGTGAATCAACGGTATCCAGGTTCAGCCAACATTCTTGTATGCAAATAACACACGTATGAACATGGATCAGTGGTTGAAGTGTGAGGGACAGATCCGACATTTTCGTAAACAGAGCGGATTTTGGTACTCAACACAGCCGGAATGGACATCTTGGCTGGAAGTGTGCATTTAAGGGCTGCCTGTCAGCCAGCAAGAGTGTCTCTTCCAGATCGATTAGAAGCTCGTTGAGGTGCAGAAACACGGGATCCCAATATATGTTGAGAAACGTACGGTTTTTGAGCAAGGTAATTCCGAGCGATTGTAGCCTCGAACGGAGAACGTAATCGAACCAGATATTCGACAACAAAATAACGAAACAGGTTGACAGAATTGTAGCGCAGCCAGTCAAAGGGCTCGTGCACATAAGTCTGTCGGATAAAAACTTAATAATTCAAGATTAAATGGTTGGTGGTCGGTGACAACTAGTTGGTCAAAACTGTTAAAATGGCAGAGATTAGACTCATTCTTTTGTTCTTGTTGTTGATGTAATGGTGGTATAGGATGAACTAGTTGATCCATGATTTCAGCACCGTGGTTTGTAGTATTCAGTTAAGTATCGATAAATCAAATGATGAACAATCAAAAGGTTAATTGTAATCCAACTGACCATTAAAAACCATGGAAGTATTACGCAACTACTTAACCCTTGTTGGGAACAATCCGCAGTACTCGTCCATCTTGTCGGACATGGGGAACGTAACCAGGGCGAACGATTGTGTCGAACATAGCCATTAAGTTGACGCAACTGTTAAACTCGAAGCTCCTTGCCCAGAAGTCATTGGTTGGTTGAATCTGGATACTTTATGATGAGTCATTTAAATGACAAAATCAGTTAGATGCATCTGATCCGAAAAAAGCTCGATGTATAGCGATGCTCCGTTGTGTAAACCAGTCATGACGCCAGAACACGGCGTTGTTGTTTGAGAGTAGAATTTCCGCTGACTTCTCGCTTATCTCGGGTAACCTTTATCAGGTTACGCAATGCAGTCAAACGAAGCTAATGTTACCATGTTGTACGTGTACTTGGCCCTCGGTGTGTGTGTGTGTGTGTGTGATCATAAGTTCATTATTTATGTGTCCTGGCTGGAGGAAGTGAGATGTCGCAAACTGAGTTTGACCTCAGCTGACCCGCGGTGGTTGACATAAGTAATGTGACCGGGTGCAACGGACGACCGATGTTCACAGACCACATCAAGCAGGTGTAGCACACACGACTGGAATATCCGTTGGCTTTTGACCCAAGAAATTTGTGACTAAAATTGGAAATCAACTCACGCACTATGCATCTTAAAGTCCACGCTACGGGGCGGAACCGAACCGACTAATTTCGCTTACCGGGCGGATGCTCTACCACTGGGCTATGGTAAGCGCCACTCCCGAACGTGAATTACGTCGATGAAAACGCGGTGGTTTCTCATGCCATATAAAAACAACAGAAGAATCACTTGATTGTTATATCTTCCCAGAGGAAATAAACCCGAGGTAAACGAAACTTCAACTCACTGCTGACAACGCATTGTTCCGATCTTATTCGTTTTCACACCTGGCAAATCCAGTTCCTCTCTAATTCAACTGAAAACCGAATTAAATGTCTCTCTGAGGTTAGCAAAAAAGCCGTGTTATTCGTGTGACCATTCGATATCAGCTGCTCTTTTGTTAAGATACAGAGAAAAGTTGACGCTGTGGAACATTTTTTCTGATCTTCCACATATTGTCTTATAGAAATGGACGGTTTCCATCCGTTGCACTTCGGATAACTGGTCGAGATCCGATTCTTACGATCCATAGTCACGGAACAATTTTTATTTATTTCCTATGGTGAATATTCTAACGTGAGCAAAATAGCATTGTTGGTAGACGGTGTAATTCGCCAACAACTCTGTATCCCTAAAATCACAAAATTTACAGTGAAAACGGCATTTGGAACATCACTTTTTGATACACTGTTTGTGCCATTCGATCCCGATATTTGCAAGGGTTCTTGTTTCACTTCCAATGTTGTTTGTGAATGCTTGGTTTAATGCAGCAAGCATGTTTGTCCCCATTTCGTGCTGTTTCAGCTGTACTGAAACCTAGTGACAGAAGTATTTTATCGGAACAAAAAGGGTGTGTAGTGCAAGCTCATTTGAGACAACCAGATTCTCAATTTTGACGCACTATTATATTTTACAGTCCGTGTGAAAGTGGATTTGTATTAATTGACGGGGTGAGAGGGCATTATGTATCCGAGAATCCATACCTCCACAAAAATAATACACCTGGAGTGATACTTAGTTTAGAAATATTCGATTTCCATCTTTCGAATGGTCACGTGAGTTTCTTGATAAAGATCTAATGTGAAATTAATGGAGTTCTTTAGATCAGTGAGGTTAGCCAGTCCCCAAAAAATGGAGTGATGTGCATATGAAATCCATGCCAGACATTAGGTCTGGGGGTTTACGATTTCCATGAACACTTTTCTCACAGGTAACAAGGAACCTATGCAATCATAACAGCAGCAGAGATTAAAATTGTGGCCTCTGGTTTGACAGGATGCACAATTAGCAAATGTAGTCACGTCTTGTCTAACTTCTCTTTGACGATTTAATCAACGGCACTTTGTTTCCGTTATTCTATAAGCATTCCGTTTGGCAAGGCTGTTGTGCTGTTAATGTTACGGGAAAATAAATTACGTCATGGTAACCAAAAACCGACCCCTCGCTGACTGATTCAACCAAGTAACACGTGGCTGTTTGTAAAGTACTTATTCCTTCTAAGCTCCAGGCAGGGAAACTACTCGAAGTTAGAGATAACTGCTTGAACATCGAACGGCCTGTGACCATGTATGATCATTGCAGAAAGAGTTCTGTATCACTTAGCATCGAAATTCTATGGTCTGTTGAAGGCCGACTCAGCTAGTCTAATGGTTCGCATTTTGTTTCTCATTCCTTTTTAATGTGAGCTGCTGAGATAAATTACTGACCATTGTATATGCTGTCATAAAGTTAAAACTGTTCTATTTTTTGTAGCCTCTGGCATTCGTAAAGTATTGCATCAGATGATCTTCGGCACAGTTTTCGGCATTTTTGATTTAGTGCACATCAGAATGAAAAGTATTCGCCATTTTTATGAAACAGTGCATCAAAATTATTTGTCTGAACCAAATCCCATTTGCGTTGTTAGTTTAGTTGGTTCCGTAGGCCAGAGTTCGATCAAAATATACTTTCCAAAAATTTTACGCAGGTACACAAAAATCTCAGGCACAAAAGAAACAAATAAGACTGGACAAACGAAAATTTGGACTCCCGAATCGAGTGACAATAAGGTTTACGCAATCCTGACACAGTGGAATCAAACCCGAAAAGTTTGCACGCGGCGGGCATACTTCTCTTCTGTGACTGCTGACGAGCGCAAATCTCGATTCTATTTGCTGGATGGCAGCTCTGAGGGAATTTCTCTAAAATTCACCTCTGTCGGACCGATTACTCCCGGAGTTCTCGTGTATTTGCCTGAGACTCAAAATGTACCGTTAGAGCAATACCGTCTGGGATGCGTTATCCGCATGCATGATATCAATTAATAAAGACCCATTTGTTCTGGTCTTCTTATGCAACGTTCAATGTATTCGCCGAAGAATAGCTATGCGCAAAGTACACTTCACATCTTTAGTGTGTTTTCTTGTTCTCATACCTCATAGTTAATTTGACCTCAGTGTGAAACAAACATACATTCCTTCATTTGAATATGTAAAAAAAGAAGGCACAAAGTGAGACTTTTCCCGGCCAATCAGTATGAAACAGCGGACTATGCAAACTTCTGTTGCTCCTCATCCCACTCTCACTTTTTTGAATCGATTTTACTTTTCAAGAGAACTAATCCATGGTCACTGCTATTTGATTGGAATTGATATAAACAAGTAATCAATGTGACCGAAATATCATCGTCTAAATACTACTATTGCGATCATCAAGATTTTCGTATTTATATTTGTAATCCTCGTTCACACAAAAATCTCCACCAAAACGACCGCACACTTGTTGTTAAGAATAATAAAATTAAGTATCGATCACAATCAGTTAGGTTAAGCAATTGTTCGGGGAAATGAACAGCCACC
Organism: Fasciolopsis buskii; assembly: GCA_008360955.1. Classification (NCBI taxonomy): domain Eukaryota; kingdom Metazoa; phylum Platyhelminthes; class Trematoda; order Plagiorchiida; family Fasciolidae; genus Fasciolopsis; species Fasciolopsis buskii. Next base: position 61,401 of record LUCM01003495.1, on the reverse strand, counting down.
GGTTGGTATTCTCACCTGTGGTTTATCCCGGATGTTCGATTGAGTTGACAACGTTGTGAAAAGTGAAGAGAGGAGGACCTTACTGATATCGGTCGGACATACTCTCCGATGTAGTTTCACTTTCGCCACAGCTCCAATCCTACGACCCACACACGATTAAACGCTCAATTTTTGTGTTAAGTGCGACCGCTCCCATTCGAACAAGAAATATGAGAAAAGAAAAATGAATAATATTGTATTGTGAGAGAATAAACAGTTTGTACATTTTAGTAGCAGGAGATTGAATGTTTACATGAAATAATTCACTATGTGATATCATCGCTCAACTCACCATAAAGGAACCATGGAAGCATTGTACAGCTGTTTCATCCTTGTTAGGAATCATCTGCAGTGCATGTGGACCGCGCCCGAACTGGGACGGGAACTCGAGAGGAACGATTCTGATTCGAACGCCTTAGCCATTACGCTACCGGGCAGGCTGTCCAAGGTTTGTTGAACTTCACCACATGACAACATTGCACATATCCCTCACTGATTTGCACGGTTACTGTCCGCTACCTCACAGCCATCGACCACTAATCAAAGATCACTTCTCCGCAAATAGCCCAAGTACGACGAAGTCTTTGGATATGACCTACAGAGGTGTGAGCTAACGGACAGTAACCGTGCAAATCAGTGACGGATGTGTGCAACATCATCAGGTGGTGAAGTTCAACAAACCTTGGACAGCCTGCCCGGTAGCGTAATGGCTAAGCCGATCGACTCAGAATCGTTTGTCCTTGTTCGGGTTCGCGTCCCAGTTTGGGCACGGTGGATATGCACTGCTGATGGTTCCTAACAAGGGTGAAACAGCTGTACAGTGCTTCCATGGTTTCTTTATGGTGAGTTGAGCGATGATATCACATGATGAATTATTTCATGTAAACAGTTTGTACGTCAGTGGTCCACACTTCTGGGTCTGGCGGAAACAAAAGCTTCGACTGCTCTTAGTATGCTATCCGTCAGTCGACCCGCAAACATTACAGTCGTTTCTTCCTGGGCTTAGTTCGATCATTTTTGAATTAAAAATTTGATAAGCTATGGAAAAAGTTGATATTTCTTCCTAAATAGTTCCCCTTGTTTAGAGTTGGACACAAGGGAAGAGAACATAGAGTACCAGCGTCTTGAGGACGAGTCTTGGGAGATTAGTGGCTACAAGTGGTGATTCGCACATGCAACTTTTTTTCTGCTTTCAAAGTTCTCTTTAACCACTCTGTTATCAGAAAAGGTACCCGTGCAGTTGAATCCACTATCTCACACATCTGCCGTTGATATTCTGAATCTTTTCACTGGAACTCACGAATACTCCCACTTTTAGCATTCCAGTAGTCTGCCAGACTTTCTCCTCTACGAACTACGATAGCATTCATTTTAGCACTAGTCTAGACCGGCAGCTAGTATTCGGTAAGTGCTCATTTCCCATTTTGTTCATGGTGTCTGTAAGCTGGATGTTATTCGTTTCATCTGGACAGCATGATATTTCAGCGTCACCGTCTAGTGGTGCCATGTTTCAACTACCAGCAACAATATCAGAGCGTACAGTTGAATCACTCACCTTGTAAAAACTGAATCATCTGCATTTGACGTTGACGAAGCCTCGTGACCAGAAGCGCGATAGGTTAGTCAGAGCGTAGGTAGCAAAGGCTACTGAATTAGGCGTTTTAGCGACGGGAACACTTTTAGCGCTATTTTATAAATACTAAACAAGTGAGCAGTGTGCGATGACCAACAAATAAAGAAAAGTTCATCAATCATCCATTCTTTTACACTATTTTACTCCCAGTTTGCAGACTCATCCTGTGCTACGGGCCTTTGTTTTCGAAACACAGAATTTTAGGCTATTCCATTCATGTCTGTTCCCATTTGAGCGACTCTGTTCCGGCTAAGTGTTTGACTTCTTTATGCGTTCACGTCGGACATGGGAACATTACATGATGCGATATTTGTCTGGTCACAATGACATTCATTGTGGTGAATATTCGTTTTGGCATTTGCACTAAGGATTTTTACTGTTTGATTGGACAAAATGTAACGAAATCTATTCCGAGGCAATTTTTCATTTTCTCTGAACTTTCATTGTATTTCTCATCGACGCATTTATTGTTGAGGGCGTTTTCGTCTTAGCTGTTTCTTGGGTAAATGTGTTCAACGTCCACCTATGATGATGTACGTTCATTTTGCATTTGATCATTGCCAAATAGTGTATCAATGTTGTTGTTGTTGTTGTTGTGTAGATTCCCATCAGTTTCCATCAGTTCGTCATTTGATAGGAGCTCGTTTCGGACTGCGTCGTTTGCTAGAGATGCTCGTTTGTTGGTCCTACAAAAACTGTCGTCAGCCGCTCAGTCTGATCCGGACGATACCGTGCGCACTTTCGTGATTTCAGTGCTTATGTAGAATGTGAATCTATTTTACTTAACGAAATATAAAGTGACCAAATAACAAAACATCAATGGGAGAAAAAGTGATGAAGAGTTTATTGTCTGGAGGTGGTGATCGACGGATAGTCCTCGTTAACTCACGGTGTTTCACAGGTGAATATAGTTCCTTTCGTACATGGATTTCAAGGTTTTTAATCTGTGACATCTGACCGCTTCCTCATTCGGCAGCCCATTAGTCTCCTCAAAGATGTTGTCATGTATGGTTTGGGCGAGGGACTGATGTCATTAGTTCTACTTTGATTTGGCAGCAGTTCCTAACATCAAGCTAGAGATAATATGGAGGGATTAGGTAGAACCATATGAAAATGAGGAATGAAGAGATTTGCAAGAAAAGCACCTATGAAAGTGGTGGGTGAGTAGGTTGCTATAACGCTTCCCAGAATTGTGTTGCCATAGCAGAATGCTTCATGTACGGGGGTTGTTTGGTTGAAGTGCGATATTACATTTCCAAAGTAGGACACGAGAAGATCTGTGGTAAGAGAATGTAATATTGCACAACTGATGCGTGAAGTGCCGATTCCAAATTCGACTGGCAGCAATAAGACATGGACATGGACCACTAACACGTAGTAGCTCCCGTCCAAACTGCGCTGATGAAGACAACTAAAAGACAAGGGCAGTTGGAACATTAGTTTCTTCAATTTCATTTACAAATCATGTGGTTATACAGAAATGCCAGGAAGCTCAGCTGATGAAATGTTTTTGGTCCAGTGGTACTTGAGGCATGTTTGATTTCTTTTCTCCGGTTCCAACGCCGTTCTCATTGTTTGGTTTTTCATGCAGGCTATAGCGAGGCTTTATCGCCATCTCCACACTCACTATAAATTATCAACACATCAATGGAGCGATCCACAGACCAATCCCATCCAATCACGGTGCCGCTCTAATAGGACCTAACGAGCTTTTGCGAATTGCCCAATTATGGAACATTTAGTATGCGACAGTGAATTGGCGACGAAGCAGCATGTAGTGCCAATATGGCCAAGATGGCACTAATTTCGTGACGTTTTGCATGTGCACTTTTGGTGGGAGATCGATTTTACCCCTAACGAGGATAAAGTCTTCATAGGGTCAGTGATATCTAGTCCCAGTTAAAAGAACAAACAGAGTGCAAAAGGTTTGGGATTTTTCTTAAATTTATTTTAGTATAATTTGTTTAGAATTTTCGTACACCTGAAACTATTTGTCCCCATTACGGGAATATATCCTCCCTCGCGGTAAATGACATAACTGCAACCTCTTCCGCCTTTGCTAATACTGAACTCCCTGATCTTCCCTGCGAGAGTGCAATCGACGCACATGGTTCACATCAGTGAAGTATAGGTACAGTGACTAGATGCGAACGGTGTGAACTATCAGTCTCACAGTCCATACGTGAACCCAATTAAAAGGCTCCAGAGTATGCTGACTCGTTGAAAGAAGAATTTTCCCGAGAACTCCGCACAGACTTATATCTGTCATTCAAGGCGATGCGTTGAAATCACTGGAACTGACCCTGTCCTAAACATCAGAAATATATACAAGTCTATTGATTTTCAATAAAGTTGGTGGCTTCTCACAACAAAATCTCCCGAGGCGGTCATATCAACATTTGGAATCTTCGGATTCATTATTTAGTGTGAATCAATCTATTTTGCTCATGAATAAAATTGTCCGATCGTTTCTTCCAATGATCCTCGATCCTCACCGGAAGCGACTTGTTCCATCATAGAAGAGCTCAAAGAATTAAAAGAAAAAGCGAAATATGGCTGAGTTAATTTTGCACACCCAAACTAGTAGTAGATTCAGGGATGAACAAATTGAATTTGGTGTCTCTAAAAGGAATTAGATGTTAAAATGACACGGCGGAAGAACGAGACAAAGTAGATGGCATTTAAATGTACAATATGACAATAACTAGCTATTCGTCCGATGTGTATGTAACCTCGAGCCCCAGCAACTCGATTTTGCTTGGCACATCTTGTAGTCGTCCAGACAAAAGTGGAGTAGCACTGAAGTCGAGAAATTAATAAACAGTTGTTACATACACAAACGTTAGCGGGACAGAAGAGAGAATATCTCAAACAAACATGCCATAAACTAACCGGATTTCTCTAACCCTACAACGGATTTGATGACTGAAATTCTTTGTCGAATGTCTGCGATAGGCATTAAATGCTGTCTTAGAATTGCCATGTTTCAACGCAAAATATCTTTGTCAAAGAATTTGGAAACATTACGCGAACTAAGACCGATCGATTGGGCCATCAAAAAGCGTAATGAGAAATAAGGAGGCTTCTTACCAGAAAACCTCAAATTCATGAGTTGCAAACAAACAATGCAAGTTCATGATTTAGAAAATCAATGACCTTAGATATTACTTTAGAAGAGCACAAACTTGCGGAAATGATTAGTCAATAAGGGATTTGTGCACCAGAAAGTTAAGAAATTTAAGGTTATACACATGAATTGTTTTCGCTTACTTCAAACCGACTGCAAATACAGAATGTGGAGTGAGAAAACGAACTTGGTTTACAAAATGTTTGTTTGGTCATCATTTTTACCCTGTTAGCTGCCAGTCATGTTATCTGGACGGGCTTTGCTCAGTGCACGTTGGTAGCATTTCGCTGATTATGAATACATGGGTAACTAAACACGGAACACTTTCTGACCTATTGACTTCGCAGTTATAAAATTGCGATGACTATGAAAGACTCGACCTGATTTTTTCATCATGTTTAGTTCGACAAATGGTTTGCGTTTTCTTGCCAGAAATGGCACCTTACTTAATTTTCCTTCACAGGCAAAGTTAGGCTATTTTTGATTCAAAAAACATCTGTCAGTGAGATGTTTGATCGGTTTATTTTGGGGCATTTTACAGAAGCCTACAATACGGAGCAGAAATAATGCCGATGAAGTCAGAAGCCCAACATGTGACTGTATGTAGATAACACTCAAAGAAACTGCGGGTGCAACGGCAATTATTCAAGAGACTGTGAGTATACCGTCGACAGCGAAGAATCAAACAACGATTTCGAATCTTTTTCTCAGTTTCATTTTCTGCAGTTCTACGGCAGCACATCTGGAAAGAAGATAAGCATTTTAAACACAAATAAAGCTTCATCCCCTGGGCAGCTCATCCTCTGCTGGTTTGAAAGGCATTTGGCGATTCTGCAACCGGACTCGGAAAGTATTTTTAATAATTTTTTAGCAGCCTAGTTGACTCCTGATTAATGGAGACCCAAAAATGTAACTCATTGGCTTAGAAAGAGCCTGTCAAATTTCTTTCTTTTTGATAAATACCTGTGACGCCCAGAGTACCGGGGAAAACTGCCACCACATGTAGTTACGATTAAAGCCGCAGAAAATATCCATCCGTTTGAATATCACTAGTAGCGATCTATTGTCTTCTGTGTTCCGTGCCTGGCCAAACCTCCGCGTCTCCATAGGGTTGAGATACTACTTTTGGCAATATAAAAGGATAGAGCATTCTCGACGAGTACTTACTGCTTGATCTAAATTGGGAGTTGACCAAAACTGGTACGGATTGATAAGGAGCGATTTCACTCATCCGATGCAGTTTTAATGAAAATAAATCCTTCCCATTGTCAACATTGTTACTTTGTGGGTGTCATCTCCTGTCTCCAGGCCTCTTCTCCTGCATACAGGGTGTATCTCTTTAGGCCATTTCATAATTTGCAGACGCTTGAGTCTTTCACCACTGACTCTGTTACTTCTCCGTTGTTCTTCCGAGTCTTGCTTACAAGGATGACAAAATGATCTCCTAACACGCACCATATCTATGTTTTGTTTACCATCCTAAATAAAAACTATTGCGTGTTAATGTTTTACTTTCGTAGTTCTCTCAGACACTCATCATTCCACGCATAATGAACTTAGAAGAGCTGTTGTCTGACATCCTTTGTACGCTCAAAGTTCATAACGCTGTTTACTCGCATTTCCACGAAGCGTTGTTCTGTTTTGTTGTACATCACTCGTTTACTCGCTGATCTGAATGAAGTTCTCTCAGACTAGCGAAACAGCTCGGCGAGCTTTAATTAGCTGGTTGTCCGGTTGAACTGTGTGCATCCACTTAATTCTACTCAAATATGGGATGCGAGAATTTAAACGCTTTCTTTCTTGGGTTCTTAGGACAATTAGCGGAAGTTTGAGAAAATCCTCGCCAATCTCTTTCAGTCAGAACTATCTTCGGATCTTCCATCATCTAACGAACTGACTGTCTTGACCCATTTTTATCATTACCTTCTTCGAAGACCTGCAAACTTGTGAGGCAATCTAGCCGAATTGACTATTTTAACCTATTTATAGATTGAAGAAACGATCTAAAGAGCAACTTCTTATCTCTAATAATCAGTTATTAGCCTCCGTATTGCCAACGAAAACGCTCTCCATAGGATTCAAACATTTGAGAACAGTACAAAGCGACAAAAAGACTGATTTCACGGCTTATAATCGCATCAGATATGACCAGTGTGGAAGTAGGGCGATAGAGTAAAGCGGATAAGGCAAGACTGAAAGGTCGATACGCATCCAAAACTGGACCATAATATTGAATGTGATTAATTTGACTATTATCTTTTGAGTTAGAAGGGAGTATTTCAGCTTCCATTTGTGTTTTACTTAATATGAGGTCATTACCTCACACAATCTGTGAGTATATTTGGACACTCGAACTGTTGTTGTCTATCATATTGATGTATACTCTAATAATTCACGTTGGAAAACTACTGGCTGGAGAATTAGTGTAAAACAGTTCAAACTTTAAAAGATTTTTCTACTGTTATATTTTGCAACAATTTTGTCAAAAATGTCTTTCGGGCATGATCAGAGACTTTAAAATTAATTCGTCGCAGCAACCGGTGGTTATAAACTGCCAAGATCAAATGGCTCATTTTATGGAGCGCATTTTGCCTGCTACTGCAGTCGTCTATTTGGTAATTCTCCATGACAACGGTTTAGTTGTTCAATTCGTACCATCAGTGCTTCTCTGGGCTTTTGTCCAGATTACCGTGGTCGCATGAGGCGTATTCGTGACTTCGCATCCCACGTCATCATCGCCAAAGCTGTTTTCTGATTCGACATGGCCAACTTCACTACCGGTCCAATTTCATATTCCTGATATAAACATTCGGTCGGTTGAGTAAGATCCCAAAAATAGACTGTTGAGTTCCGACATCCACTAATGACCAGTCGACCCGAGCTCGACACGGCCAGATCACAAACAGCAGCTGAATCCGATTGCTCGGGTTCATCAGTCTGTGGCGGAGCGGGTAAGTCGGCATCTAAAACATTTGACTGGGGAGTGAGGAACTGGTGAATGTAGCGTGCCAGTGTCACGTCGGTGCGCAGGTCATACAAATGCATCATTGTGTCCTCTGAGCCAGAGACAAAGTTGTTTCCTGTTGGCAAAAATTCTACACAGTTCACATCCGAATGATGTGCTTCAAACAACGCCGTGGGCTTCCCCGACATGCGAGTGTCCCACAGGCGTATGGTTCCATCCTCACAACCCGTAAGAAACAGCTGCTTGTCTCCAGGAGATAAGCACAAACACTGAACGACCGAGTATGGATGCTCAAATCGATTAATTACCTTTACTTTTTCCACATCCCATAGCAAAGCCCCGTCGGATGCGGCTGCGGTTAGTAGCTGTTCGTCGTCAATGCAAATTATATTGCTTACTTGTCCCGAATGCTCATAGACCAGATTATTTTCGTAAATGGAATAGCCATCCTCTGGTGACTGGTGCTTATTTGTATATAAAACCACATTGGCGCATAGGCCGCCACAAAAGAGACGTTCTCCATTCCCCGTTGCTGCGGCAGTCAATGGCTGAATGCTTGCCACATCGACCACATTGTAAATCAGTCCGCTTTGTGCTTCCCAAATCACAATACAACCTTCACCACCAACAGTAAGTACATATTTATCAGTGGGTGTCCATACCACATCATGTACTTTGGATGTGTGTGCCCGAAGCTGATAGACTGGGGTGAGCAAGGGTAAATGAGGATACGATGGCAGATTTGCTTCTGAAACCATTTTCTCAAAATTTAACCCTTTCGATTTACGCTGTCGGAGATTTAAATTTTCTTTCATTTCGGCGATCTGAGCCAACAACTTTAATTCTTCCTCATGTGGTTTCATCACAAGGTTGTCTACGAATTAATTTGATGAGCACAAAGTCACTTGTTCGCTGACATTAATGTGCTGATTTCCTCTTGCACAAAATTAATCACGTGAGATTAAGCTAGGTGAAATTTGAGCCAGGCAATCGATATCTGAGTACTTCAGCTTATATACTAGTGAATTGAATCTGATTCTTGGTTCCACTGAGGCCGCGATATAACAAAACGAATTGTGGTGTTCCGGCAGAAATTACATCATAGCACGGAGATTGCTTGCAAAAATTTCACCCGAAGATCACTGGATATGGGCAAGTAATTGATGGCTGCATTTAGTCGTAAACTGTTTGAGGTTAACGATTCCTCAGAAGATTGAATCCCGGTTCCCACAATCCAAATGCTGATCAACTTCGTTGATTCGATAATCCTATCTTGATTGAACGGATGTAAAGTGAAATAGTGAACCTACGGTCAACATGATGACATTCGAATACGAATGTCACGTACTCGATTTCACTCACTCTCAGGTGATTCACAACACTGGATAATCGGACTCAGTAGGTATTTGGTCTCTCAATATGGCTGAATTTCAGTTTCGGTGTTTATGTAAGAATAGCCATCAGAAAAGTGATTTATGGCTTCATTTTTCTATAACCAATATTTGGGTCTTGGTGTGCTCCAATGATCATAGCATGAAGGCAGCTTTGCGTGCAAAAAAACAAGTAGAAATGAGAGAAAAATCATGTGGATGTGTGAGCATGCCGGTGATTGCAGCATGTGGTAACATAACTTCGCTTTGTCAAATCTTCAGCGGAAGAAGTTCAGGAGAACCAGTTCGAAATTCTGACCCATTCCATTTGGACAAGTTGATCACACAAAATTTCATCTTCCAGCCGCAACAAATCTCGGATAACGGTGTAGGCCGAACGATGAATAGCACATCCCAACCATTCCGAAATGATCAGATTCAGTGCATTCCCAATGACTGAGTTTTAACAAATTAGATTCGGAGGTGTCTGCGGCTTTCAATTGGTATTTCATCAAAAGTTGACTGCACACTTCAACAGTTAGGTCGGACATTCCTGTCGTGAATAACAAAACCAAAATTGTCCTTCCGTACTGTCTCTAAATATGACTGGAGTGCACGGGAAAAATGTGATGCCTGTCGCTGCTTGAGCATCATCATGCTTGAATACCCTATCAACTGATTTATAGCCAGAGATTTTCAAATTCATTTATGGCCACTAAACCCAAAACTGTTGTGTGCCATCTGATGAAAATTTAGGAAGACAAAATAGTAATTAAAAAATGGCCAAAATTAAAAAAAATACAAGTGAATATGAAAATAAGGAGTCCGAATTTAAGTTTGATAGCTCCTGCTGCACGCAGTCTCGTTGCCTGTTGCCTTCGACCCTCCACAGAGAGTACCTCGTGAAACCTAACCCAGTGAGTAAATGATTAAGGAGATACAATAATACTTCTAAAGAAAAACGAGTTTCGTAAACATCAGGATTGAATGAATTAAGGAGTGCATCAAAGAATTGATGATGTATTGGTTTTTTATTGCTAGCAAATGTAATTCGCCAACTTTGCGACTACCGTGGGTAGTCTTTCTCAAGGCAAGTTTTACAATCAAATAACTGAGGCAACGTTCACATGCCAACGGGTGTTCAGTTGTCTGTACTTATGTGTATGTGTATGTGTATGTGTATGTGTATGTGTATGTGTATGTGTATGTGTATGTGTATGTGTATGTGTATGTGTATGTGTATGTGTATATATATGTGTGAACGTGTTTACCTTGAACTTTGTGCCGGGAGAGAGATTAGTTGGCCTTCACGTCATGCGCCACCGTGGTGGTGAGATCAACTAACATGTTGACCTTTGAAATGTTTGTTTCTCAAAGATGTAAGGGCCTTTCTTTTCAGTAGTATATTTCGCATATGGATGGAGATATGCACAGCCCTGATATCTTTGAGAAACAAATATTTCAAAGGTCAACATGTTAGTTGATCTCACCACCACGGTGGCGCATGACGTGAAGGCCAACTAATCTCTCACCCGGCACGAAGTTCAAAGTAAACACGTTCACACACACACACACACATACACATACACATGCACATAAGTACAGACAACTGAACATCCGTTGGCATGTGAACGTTGCCTCATTTATTTGATTGCAAAACTTGCCTTGAGAAAGACTACCCACGGTAGTCGAAACGTTGGCGAATTACATCTACCGACTAGAGTTTCATTGCTGTCAACACGGAGCATTCAGTGAGCATTGCTGACGTCCTATTGATCCAGTGGTGGTCGTCATTTCGTGCGTGGCTGAAGAGGTGAACACACTAGTTCTTCAGGTGGATTTGAACATAGAAGACTTCTCCACAACTCTGGCAAAGGATTGACCACATGATTATTTTGTTGTTTCATTGAAATATCTACTATAGCAGACAAACGTTTGAGTGGTGAACTGTTTATCCGCCCGCTTGTCTTGTTAAGAAGTAAAAGAAAATATTTTATTATTTTTCCGTGGGGCGTTGCATTTCACTTACTATCCAAGATTACCAACCACTTCAAACTGGCTGCAGCAATATTTCCTTTCCTAATACCTTGTCGTTATCAGTACGACGTATTCTTCTGTGTCAACTAATGATGGGGCCACCCTGGATTTTCGTGGTGGGGGGGGGAAGACAGTGATCTCTGCGGCCATGTCGATGGGTAAGCAGAAACCAGTGGAGCTGTCCTTGATGTAAACGGGCGACTTTGAAATGGCACGACAGCAACAGTCGTCGTCAGTACTGCGTGATGGCCGTTTGGTAGTGGTGGTTTGCGGAAAAACATGGAGGAAAACAGTTGACGGTCTCGAATTCCATACGCGCGCTGATACCAGCACCATGTGCCAGAAAACTGAGTGCTCAAACGAGGTGGCAGGGATGTTGGACCTGTCGGAGCAAATGGCCGAGCGATGGACATGCTGTGCATGTTGCCCAATGGGTTGCACCATAAAAGCTAGTCCTTCTAAGCTCACTGTAAACATCGGTTTGAAAATTAAAAACTCATTGGGAAAACTGGCATTCTGTCATTTTTAACCAGAGAGCTAGCAGCTGTATGTAGTGATTCATGCATTCTGCTATTTCAGGGGGATTTGCAGCTTCATTTTGACGGCTGCACACCTGAAGTGAAATTAAATACACACGGCTGTTACTGACGCAGTTGCAAAGTGTGTCGGATATGCATCAAGTGCTGGCGAAGTTTGACTTCTAAGGAGAAAGTGATTTTTACTGTTTCCCGAGTGTAATTTTTAAAGTCTTGCACGTAACCGTTAGAGAGAATCAAAGGACGCGGATATAGTAGTTCACCAATGAAGCTAAGAAGGAAGGATTGTGCAAGTATAATTTAAGCGGAGAGGCATACCACTAACCTGACACGTGAGTGTTGAGACCGTAGTTTTTTAAAACATCATAGAATAATACCAGCTACACTAGGCATGGGTTAAGAATTCGGTCGGACAACCAGTGGTGTGCAAATAGCCGATGAAATTGATTTCATTCCAGGGCACTGCCAGTACCATTCCTGCTCGAATGACTGTTATCTAAGCGTCAAGCTAGCAGTCAAGGCATCACAGGAAATTGAAATATGAACTAAGATCAACACAAGTAGCTGAAGTCGTTGAAATTAATGTCTCTGTTATGGCCGCTTTTAATGTGAGATTGATGGTGTGAATTGATGACATTCAATGATGTGACAATAACCTGTTGGATTCATTGAATTTGACTGTTTCAATTTCTCCAGGTTTTTCAGGGAGTAACATTTGCCTTCTTTTGTAGTAGGTGTACCGTCGTTGGCCGAATAAACCGCCGCTATTTATTTTATTACTTTTCAAAAGTGACCGCACCAATTCCTTTCGAACAATCCGACGAAGCACCCAAAGAAGATGAAACGGCAAGCGAATCGACATGAGTTGGTTGTTTCAAAAGAACGTGAACTACTGCATCCCGACTTGAATCCCGTGCATGTGCTGACGAAAGATGAATCATAAACTAATGGTCAGAGCAGTTTGCTACCCTCACTTCTGCAGCTTTTCTGTCGATTCCTTAACGTTTTATCCCATCTCACTGCCTTGTAGGCTCTACTGTCCGGTGTAAAGTGTCATGTAAAATGGTTCCGTGACTTTATTCGGTAGACTGTAACATTCTTTCCAGTACGATTGGAACAGTAAGCTCTAAACACCAGGATATAGATCGTGTTAAGCGGTGCACCTTATGTGAAATTCGACAAACTGTAATCGCTCATTCCTATCATTATTAGCATGACAACGCCCGCATTAAGCAGTAGGAAACGGATAATCACGTTATGTTTAATTATCTAAAAGATGTTTTTAAAGTGGGACCCTTTACTGTGAAGTCAAAATCGAGTGAAAATTGACAATCGTTAGAGGTGTTCAAGAACTAAACATTTTCACCATCTTGTTGATCATATTTCCGTCAGGAGGACAAACCAAAAATTACCATCGACATTCTGAACCACCTCTACTCAACTGTTTGGAACATTTGTAACCAACTCTTTTCTAATTGGATTTGACACAAAAATTTTGTGGCATTCTCCTAATTCAGTCTTATGCATATAAGTCGAACGCAGAAGATACTGAGTACTATGGTCATTACTCGTAACGGAAAATGCCCTAATTTATTGGTTGTGCTTTTCGGAGAATCGGTGTTGTCCTGTTTCAAGGTACACGTCCAGAACATTTTAGGCGCACTTCTCACACACGACAGTCTGTGTCGCATTTATGCATATCCTCAAGTAAATGATGACAAAATCACGACAACGTGTCTCACCTTGGCGAAACCGAATGTTACACTTAGTTCTTCCTGTGGCTTCCATCCTCCAGTTGCAATCGCTGCGGTCGACCAGCCGCCACACAAGTTCAACGAAACGGGGGTTATAATGCGCCTCAACATTCTGGAAGGTTGTCTAGGGGAGCTTGTTACGCTGATCCACCACAATTTACAGCTAAGATGTTCATCTTCATGCATCAAGTCACACCTGATTCATCAAAGTGAATGTGTGTGTGCAGCCATTTACGTTGCTCGAACAGAACATAGCTATAAGGAGCAATTTCTCGGTTGGATTCACTGTGCTACTAATCCCAAGGCATTCATTTCCAACGGATGATGAACTGATGGGAAGCTGCTATCATCGATAGGTGAACACAACCTGACGACGCAATGCCAAGTTGACCAGAGGGCTGGGGAGCGCTAACGACGCAACAGTTAGACGCTAGACATCACGGCTGTACCAGAAGAATAAACTGTACGTGACACATGCATGCAATTGTGTTGTTATTTGTTCGCTATTTTATCACTTATGACATAAAGTGTTATTTGTGATATGCGCTGTGTTGAGATCTCACGAACGTAAATCTGGTTCTGACTTCAGTTGTCAGATTCGTCAGGGAGAAATTTTTCTTCCGACATTTTGAAAAGTCGTGATTCGTGTAAACCTTTTGTAGCATCTCATTTCTAGTAGTCCTGTACGTAAAACAGTTAGAAGGGAACTGGTTGCGCAGTGATTCCGTATGTCTTCCATCCGGGAAGCTTGGGTTGAAACCCCGGGTTCGACGGAAGATATGCATCACCGGTTTGTGCGTGAGAGGAGAAGTCCGAAGCGCAGTCAGCAAGGTGTACTAATAAGGGTTTTTTCTCCGGACGAATCAGTCGAGCACTAAAAAAGAACATGTCCTCCTAATAGTTTACCACATGACAACTTCGATATTGCAAGTAGTCAGTCCCACAAAGCCACCTCCTCCTCAGTGCTGAGGAGACTGGTGAGTTCACAAGAGTCTACTTTCACCAGACAGTTGTCTTTTGGATCGATCCACGTCTGACTGCTTAAAAGAATGTCAAATGAGTAGGCCGAACTGGTCAGAAAACAATAATCACTGCACACCTGAAAACTGGCCACACTATAAAGGTCACATAAGCCGCTGGCCACATTTGTGAACTGCAATAGGAAGACTGTGAAACATTAAAGCTCCCAGACGTATCGATAGGAATTCGTCAAAATAACCCCTTTCTGGGCAGTGAAACAAATAGTTTAATCTCTAATTTTACCCTGCCCACTGAATGAAGACTGTGTGAAGCAACCCTCACTCATACAAAACCGGCGTGAAGTTATGCAACACATTCTGTCTTATTTCAGTGAGTACTTGAACTGGTTGAAAGAGATCAGACCGAATGAACCCGTCTTAGTGACGACGCGTTCATGTGTGAGATTTTATCTGCGCCCGTATATCTGCCATCACTCACGTGGCTGCTATGAAAGCAAACCAACTGTCTCGAATATCGATTGACGATTGGACTAAACATCTCGACTGCAAGCTGTTAACAATTAAGATGTCGGAATTGGTGGTAATTGAAAGACGCGATACATACTAGGGTCAGATTATTATGGGTCATAGTCGTTCGACTCACACAGTGGATGCAAAGGAATTGCGGGAATGTTTATGTACATTGTTGGTTGTAATACAGGTAGCGTACAGCTTTCTATGCACTGACACCCGAGCAAGTAGAACGACAGCGCTGAATGCACCAGGGAACCGATTGATAGGAACCATTGGCACCGACGGTCAAAACAATCATGGAAAACACCCATTCTTTGCCTTCTATAATTCTCCATGTCTCTTTCGAAACATGTCCTTGGAATCTTACTAGAATCTCATTTGAATCGCTGGGAGCGTGAATGGATGATAAGTCTATTTAAAAACCACATGGTGATTCGTCGGAGGATTCTCCGAGGAAATTTCGTTCATCCATGCATATGCGAAACATACTACTGGTAAGAAATTCCTTTGAATGTTAGTCTTTTACCACTTTTCCCTTGGAACTTTCATTAGGAATCTGTTGCACTGTTTTTGTGAGAGGAAATAGATTCAGTATAACTTTGTGACAGCTGACAAAGAATCCCTCGTCCCTGTGATTTTTTTCTGTGCAGTTTGAAGTTTTGTACCAAGTCTTGTTTCTGTTGAGATTTTTGCAATAAGATAAGAATTCGTGCGAGTTAGAGGTCCAATCGAAACACCGTGACGAGAAAATTTAATTTTGTATTCTACGCAGATTTGTCACACTCCACTAACGGCACTGAAATTAGTGACATTTTCCATCACCATTCTTTATCTAGACGATGCAACTTGATTTAATCGAATTCAACAAATGTCAGGCACCAGTCACTCACCAGCAGTTAGTTAGTCCGTGTGATACTGGTTCATCCCAGACCACAACTGTAACAATTCAGTTGGTAATTCGGATTTTAAAGGACAAACAAACAACTGAATAGAAGTGTTTATTTAGCGCTTGCCATGTTTACGGGTCGTGGTTGCGCCATTTGCCGGTTAATGTGTTTGGCTTGACTGTCGCCCCCTGTCGGTAGTAGTATCGATCCATTTATGCATTGTATTCCCAACACTTCCACCTTTTTATTCGTACAGGCATATACACAGACAAGTGAACGCGATGCCAGCGTACCAACTGCAATCAGTCCGCACCGCATTAGTTGCCGAAAGACAAGCTGATCATCTTTTGTTTACCAATTTCGGCTTCGATTTACACCCCATGAGTGCAAAATATTGGAAATCGAATATCTCGTCTAACTCACAAGTGCACTAGTTGTGATTGACTTTCCCTTGGGATCTGGCTTGATTTAGTTACCTTGATGGTTTGGAAAACGTCCCCTTACCCTACAGCCAAGTGGTCAATTTGGATGGGTTTATATTGTTCGGCTTCCTGCTTTATTGTGTTGTGCTGTTGTACTGTATTTTATTTCATTCTATTGTTCTTCACTGCATTTTACTGCATTGCATTGTACTGCATTGCAAGATATAACGCTGTGCTGCACTATGCTGAAGGCTGACATGGTTTGACCGTAATCGGACCTTTGTTTACTTGTGCTGGATTTAGGTAGGGCCCATAGAAGTTGATTCTCATTGACATAATGAGGAGAAAGGACTATTCTTGAGTCGGAATGACATTGGAAAGGATTAACCTGTAAAAGGGCAAGTGATGTTTTAAAGCGTTTTTCATACAGATCTCTAATGCACAAAATAAAAATAGTGTAGATCAACAAAGGGGATAGAAGAGGTGATTAATCAAAAGTTCCACGACTTACTGGTCCGGGACTTTGTTAGTAGTTCAGGGGAAATTACGATTGAACAAAGAGATAAGATTGATAACAGACAGCGAGAAATAAATAAGGGAATAATATTAAACGCAATGCAGAACTGCATAAGCAATGAAATTTGAAAATATAGAAGCCGTAGTTTGGAGACAACCGATAGTATGCGAAAATCGGAGCACAAACAAACTCCGAGAAGATCGTTATGAAAAGCACTGGGGTAGTTGGGAAAAGCAGGACGAGACAGAGGGAAGATACAAATAAAACAGTTTTGGAGACTGAGAGGAAGATTATTCTTCTTTGCAAAGTTCAGGATACCTTGAGAGATCGCTCGTCGACTGCTCAGCTTACCATCGGTTCACAAGAGGAGACAGATAGCTACATCGTCCACATACTTGGTTACAACACCAGAGGCACTTCTGCAGAGGTCACAGAATTAAGTAGAGAAAGGAAACCTTGGATAATCAACGCCTTGAAGAACATCCGAGGATGCGGTTAAAGATTTTTACGATCTTCTTTCACATGTAGTGTTCCAGATCCATCCTTACAAGTGGTCACCAAGTCAAGTTAATTAATAAAAACGAGGCTTTTGAAGAGAAAGTGATCTTGAGATGAAGTCAAACGCAGAAAGATGACCAAGAAATATGCTTTAACCAGAGTGGTTTACTGATTTGCAAATAGAATATAAGAAATAAAAATAAAATGTAAAATATACTATACCTAATCGAATTCGAAGGGGTCAGATGACGTTACAGCGCACTGGAAAATGGGACCAGGTGTGACACAATAAGTTTCGAAAAGGTTTATGTAAAGATATTGGGACAGAACCGTTCAGAAGAAAGGTCGATTATTTTTTTCTTGTCAATATGGACGGCCATTTGTGCTTACCAGCAAGCGGGAATTAGAGATGAATTTCGAAAGCCGATAATTATGCAGGCTACGATCAGTTCCGTTCTCCCGGTTGGACTCATGCTTTCATCAGTGTTGTTAGATATGTTTTCGTTCGGCTGGTCACGTATCCGCTTGTCCCGTTGATCTCAAGCGTAAAAGTAGATGCGCTTGACTTTGAGCACTCTGATGGATGAAGACAAAACGACTGTCAAAGTTTTGGTCCACTTAAAATCAGGCTTGGGAGCAAGCAAAGTTGATTCAGAGTCTAATCAGTTAGCGTTAATAAAAATCAGCTACAACAATGAAAAGTGGTTCGGCTGGTATGGAATTGAAAGCTGGTCTATCATTTAATAATATTCCAACTAAAATCTTTGATTCTTATCTTAAGGACGCCGAAGTCCATGCATTGGGGAAAAAGTGGAACAGATAATGAGCTAATTTGCCGGGATACTTGTTGAGGAAATTGAATGCTGGCTTGCCTACAGATGTTTTATCTGAGTGTTACAGATAATTCATGCCGAATTTCGACAGTGCTCAAAATAGGATTGTCACCGCTTGTGTGAAAACAAAAATGTGCAATAGAAGGCGGAAGAATGACCTCAACAGATGGAAATTTATGCAAGTTTAGTGAACAAACTGCTACTTATCAAAGCACTAGATTTCTGTGGTTCCTGGTGCGTTTGTTTTTACGGCTCTATGAGGATTTTTACCATCCAGTCCGGGCAAACTAATCTCAGCTTCAGATGCCGATAAGTCAGCTCATTTGATTGGACTGACTTTGTCCAATTATTGGGTAGTCTACAATTGGAACGATTTCACTTTGGTTTTCAAACAGATTGTGCGGCGATGGTAAGATGACTGCCTTCTATTCGCAACAGGCTCGCATGGGTACATTAGGACGAAGGAAGATCTGGACCCGTAAAAAGGTGCTCTCGATTTATGCAACACCGGAGAAAACAGTTGCACAATATGAGCACTAAACTTAGAGGGCATCTTATCCCAGAAAAGGATAACGAGGGCGGATTTTCGGGAGCGCCGACCACTAGCAATAATTTCTAGGTCAGCTCCTCCGAGACCAAAGTGCACGTCTCTTTGGGCCAAAGATATTAAAATAGCGTTGACCAGTTTGATTTTTTCTACGACCTCCTAGGTCTCCAAGTTTGAACTCACTGGAAAACATGCCACACGGTCTAAAAAGAAACATCATGGTGATAAAAGTGTTTTAAATTATTGGAATTGTTAAAGTGTCGCGAAGACGTGTCAGGGCAAAATATCACTATTGGGTGACCAACTGAAAGCGCCTTGTCACAGATAATCAGGGCTGTTTTCTAGCACTGACGGGAAAATACTCATCATTAGTTTGCATGCTATTTCATTTGCTCGTTATGTATTATCATTCACATTTCTTTTCAATGGGATTCCCGTAGTTGTCATGCAGATTGGTGTGATTGCAGTGATTGCATTTGAATTACAAGCTTTAGATGGTGCATATCAGTCAGACGGAGACATTATTAAGGCAATTAGAACCAGGTTTCTGACGTAGTGGATTACTGATGGAGGGGTCAGTGGCAGTATAAGGTGGTGTGTCGTGCGATCTGCATGCAAAATTACCGGATAAACTGTTCCTAAAGAGTCCTCCATCAATCTAGTTTGCCTGCAGGACCGATTTGCAAAGTAAAGCTGGAGACGCGGGAATGAGTCCCACAACAAACATCACAATTGGGTGATCCACCGGGCTTTCGACCTTCGTTTCTCCTTCATTGAACTATGCTTAAGACATACTCGGTTTTCTGAAATCAACCTGGTTGTGTTGTCCTTTGTACAGACTCGTGTCATTCAGGTTGATTAAATAAATAATTGATTGACTCAATCACTTCGTCGTGATTCCGCAGGTTCGACCGAGTTCACCGCCACAAAGGTAGTCAATTTCACTGAAATACAAACATCTCAGGAAGCACCTCAGGTGTATGCACCTTCTAGTGATATCATCTAAAATGACACGCATTGCACTTATGATGCCAATTGTATGCTTAAACTGTGTATGAGTGCTAATATGACGGAATTGTCATACGTGAAACAATCGATCCAAAAGAACGAGTGTACCGAAACTGATCTGATGAAACAACTGGTGACCTTCACAGTTTGAGCAAGGCCAATAGCGTTTTGGGAAAACGATACATGCCCGGGTCGACGAATCGGTTTGACCGACTTGATGAGTCTGTTTGTGTTCGATACACGAAGTGAATACCTAAGGACCACCAAGAATGATCGTACATAGCAGTGCCGTGTTAGCAGCGGATTTTGACACTTATGGACCGCTTGTCGAAAGATCCATACAAGCCCTTCGTTTCCCCCAGTGACAACGTAACGTGTTACTCACGTTTGACCTACTGGACACTGCCCACATCTCTCGCGTTTCTCAGTAAAGAGTAGGTTCAAATGGTTTGGAGTCCAACTAGTGTACAAGGCAAAATGGAAATCAAAAGGCAGCAGTTGTTGGTAATGGTCACCCACCGGAATATCAGACTATCGTAACGCTTGAAGATGATGGGNTCCATCAATCTAGTTTGCCTGCAGGACCGATTTGCAAAGTAAAGCTGGAGACGCGGGAATGAGTCCCACAACAAACATCACAATTGGGTGATCCACCGGGCTTTCGACCTTCGTTTCTCCTTCATTGAACTATGCTTAAGACATACTCGGTTTTCTGAAATCAACCTGGTTGTGTTGTCCTTTGTACAGACTCGTGTCATTCAGGTTGATTAAATAAATAATTGATTGACTCAATCACTTCGTCGTGATTCCGCAGGTTCGACCGAGTTCACCGCCACAAAGGTAGTCAATTTCACTGAAATACAAACATCTCAGGAAGCACCTCAGGTGTATGCACCTTCTAGTGATATCATCTAAAATGACACGCATTGCACTTATGATGCCAATTGTATGCTTAAACTGTGTATGAGTGCTAATATGACGGAATTGTCATACGTGAAACAATCGATCCAAAAGAACGAGTGTACCGAAACTGATCTGATGAAACAACTGGTGACCTTCACAGTTTGAGCAAGGCCAATAGCGTTTTGGGAAAACGATACATGCCCGGGTCGACGAATCGGTTTGACCGACTTGATGAGTCTGTTTGTGTTCGATACACGAAGTGAATACCTAAGGACCACCAAGAATGATCGTACATAGCAGTGCCGTGTTAGCAGCGGATTTTGACACTTATGGACCGCTTGTCGAAAGATCCATACAAGCCCTTCGTTTCCCCCAGTGACAACGTAACGTGTTACTCACGTTTGACCTACTGGACACTGCCCACATCTCTCGCGTTTCTCAGTAAAGAGTAGGTTCAAATGGTTTGGAGTCCAACTAGTGTACAAGGCAAAATGGAAATCAAAAGGCAGCAGTTGTTGGTAATGGTCACCCACCGGAATATCAGACTATCGTAACGCTTGAAGATGATGCTATTGTCAGATGTTCATCCATATACCGGTGTTGTGTGTTAAACCTATCGAATGTAATTGAATAACAAGTGTACGTTACTACCAGTTTAGTAGATTTCTCGTCATGTCATCTTGTTCGTGCTACGGTTTCTGCTAAAAATGTCACCAATAAAGGGAACTATTTCTCAAACATGACTACGGATAAGCTCACTGCCACCACTAAGTTTAGCCATCTCATCATCCTGCCACATCAAACGATTAAAGGGGCCAACACTGTTTTCTGAAAGAGCATCCTCATCTCGATGCAATGTAATCAGGTTCCTGAATCACAAAAGCTGTAGGAAAAAGGATCATGAGTACTCCTGGAATGTGACCCCCCACTGCACCGACGGCATAACCAGGAGTACTGCGTGCGCAGTTGAGAATAGTAGCGGGCTAAACAGAAACTATTAGGAGTCTGTTGTGCTGCAAACTTTATAAACTAACTTATCTAGTTTGTTGAATGTCGACAGGTTTACGACTTTGTTTAATAGGTACTTTTGAGAGCTAACTTTTGCTCGGGTGGCTCTGTGCCTCATACGGCCGTTCTCCTACAGTGCTCAGACGTTTTTTCTTTGCAAACGGATAGTAGGCGAAGGTCGTTAATATCTAAGCCCCGATGTCTTCATAGTACTGATAGAGTATGATGCGACCATCATATGAGCAACACTAAGATTGAGATTAGGGTAAATGAACTGACTGAATCTGAATACTTATTTGTTCCACGCGCCCTTGGTGTACGTTAGTGTGGCTGAGGTTGAAAAATGGGTTGAAGTGGCTAGCTGGCAACAAACCAAACTCCAATTAGAAAGATTTAGAAACTTGCGATAATCTTCAAGATGACAGTTGGAGACAACAGGTGATATAACTAATTGTCGTCGTCAAAGGTTTACTCTTTACCTACCATCTTCTGCCTTTTTACCTAACTTAATTGTTTCACTTCATCCCCACGAAGGAAGCGCTTCCAACTGACAAAAGAATTCAAAACATAATTTCATGGTAATTTATTGTTGAAAAGGAAGCTGAATTCGAAGCGACATAGGACTGAAGCAAAAAATTTCAAGCATTATTTACCGTTAATTTTCGTAAACATCTCTCGGCGTATTGACTAACTATAGATTCCTTTAGCTGTTAATTTTCGAGGCAAATACCAACATCAGAGATGGCTGCAAAGATCGGACCTATGTTCTGTTGGGATGTTTTTACGTTTCTCTGTTGCGTGTTCTCCCAGTAAAGGATGCCGAAATGGAAATCTTCACCCTAGGGTTACCTCACAAGCGATGAGAATGAATACAATCTATGCTCTGTCCACTTGACCCATCTGTATTGGCATGTTCGAAGTTTAAGAGCTCATTTTGATTAAGAGTTTTACATTAGTGTCGCCATAGATCGATCAACTGTCTGATCAGTAGGCGGTTATTCGCATAGAACAGTGGACAGGTTATTGCAACCTCCCTCATGTTTTTCCCACAGTCTATACCATTTCAGGCTTCATTTTGGAATTATGGCAAAAATTGTTCTGATTTATGATAAAAATATTATGGATTATTTAACAGCATGCTTCTGTTGCATAAGAAATTTCAGGAGTATATCTGCTTCAGACTGTAGACCAATGCAAAGATAAACAGTGCACCTTGCAGTACGCACGTATAAGTGGATTACCTTCCAGGCCTATACAAATTAGATTTCATTAAGTCAGCTGAATGACATTTCCAAATAGTTTTGACATGGTTTCTAAATAATGTGAGAAATGGTACAGTTACTTGATTTCCGCTCAACCATGAACCTGATAAACACTTGGAATACTAGTTTATAGGGTAGAAAAATCGTTCAGAATTCGACACGTTTGATTGCCAATAAAGTAGTGGAATGACAGAACATGTAAGTTGGTAGGACTGACAGATTCAGTTGAAATCACGAAAGACCTACTTGAAGTATTAAAAGATTTAGTGGAAATTACAACGGAATTACTTGAAGTTCGAATGATGTGGGATGGCTTTCTGCCCAAGTCGATGTAGGGACAAGAGAAACAAACTGTATTCGCTGAAGCAGACGGCAGTAATGGATAGAAGCATGACGAGGCCTAAGCATGACTATGTTTAACCGTTCTGTGAGCTGACCCTGAGTGAGCCACGGGACGGCAACAAGGATAATCAACGATCGACGGAGGGCGAACCAGCGAGGCAGTCTAGTTTGCACCGAGATAGTTTTGATCACACAAGGCGACACACCGATAGGCGAAACTGGCCGATCGGGAAGTGATTCGAAAGCCATGCGTGATCAATAACAGTCACACAGGCTCATATTTTTCGGAGTGAAGTCAGGGTTTTGGTATTTGATCCTTAAAGCTAGTGTGAACGGAGGTTGCAGGTTTGGAGATAGAGTCTTCAGAAAATTTATGATTTTATATGTGAACAGACTTTTCACTCTTGCAACACCAATTAAATTGGATTTTTTGGATTCATTGCAGCCTCCTAGGTCCGATCTCTTGACCTCGGCTCATGTATCTGCACCTATAGAGTATTTCTAATCTACCGCATTCATATTTCAATGATTGTGAAAGTTCACGTTGACCGGAGCTAAGATTGCTCATTTACGTGCGATGGTCAATGCTGAGCTTGGCGTTTAGATCGTTAACATTTAGTCACTAGCTAAAACGACATCATCATTGCCTGTGCACTGTTGGTGGCGTTCCTCTGTATTTATTTTTGTGCCATTAGTTTTGGCTTTTGACCCCATCAACATCCTAGGCTTCGCAAACACGTACCCGTTTGTTTTACCACTACTTGGCCATGCTAACTTGACCTTACACCTTGGGATGATCAAGCTGTGAGCTGTCATTTTGGATTTGGTTGTGTAAGTGTTTGATGCTGGCTGATACGCTCACTGGGTTTCGGCTCATGTGGTTGTGTTTTGTGTTTCGCTTCAGAATCTGACGTGTGTGAACCCCATCAAAGAGTAAGGTTCCACGGTCGGCATGTTGCAACCTTAGATGAATGACATTTGGTTTGAGCTGCTTAATCCTTATAGCTGTGGAGCCTTGTTTTCACTTGGAGCATGTGAGCATTTGGTACTGTGGTTCCAAAATGCTTCCGCATCAGTAATACAGATTCATCACTGCGGGTCGGCATGAGTTGATTTCCGACTTTCTTATTCAGTTAACCTGTTTGCATCCATATTTTTTAGTTATGTACAGTGAGCCTATGCAACAACTTCAACGTACACCTGACCTTTGATGCATCATGAAGCATCACACCGAAGCTATACATATTGCAAACCGGTACAACCCAAAAGAGTTCACTGCAGATATGATGACAATTAAGCAGACAAAATCACTTAGCTAAATTTGAATATGATTGGTTAAGTCTAGCTACTTCTCTTTTCCCCATCAATCCTTTCATAACGTTTACCCTAGGCTCCTGAATAGGCAAGCTGTACTATATATTTCACGGATGCCCAGCGCATTCCGAAAGTCCCAGAAAATGATCACGGTTGTTGGACGATGCTTGTCTGGATCTTCACTCAGGAGCACCACATTGCTGTTTTGCTAGCATAATGTCAAGACTCATTACGAAATCATCCAACAGACAATGTCGAAAATGAAAAACAGCTCAGCCGATTTAAGTAGCCTAAAGGGTACTACCGTAACTAATGATTCGATTCTGCGTCAGACTACTTACAGCCTCCGATACTGGAATTTCTTTACCGCACTCAGAAGAGATTTTTATGGTGGCTCTTTCCGTTTGGCCTCCGCCATCCCAAAAATAAATGTCTTCAATGTGACGTGCCCCTTCCATGGGTACTTATTCCCGAAAAACTTTTGTAATGAACTTTGCAAATGTTTTGTGTGCTTCGCGATGGTTCGCCCGCATTCATGTTGGCGTCAACAAATTGAAAGAATGTCCTTCTAAGTTCGTACATGAAAACATTTTGGCATGAACCTGCCAAAATATCACTACTGTTCATCTCACTTATTCGTTGGTTTAGTCAAGATGATTTTCGGACATGACGTTATTAAGGGATTATTAGATCAAGGCGAGTGAAAGATTCGCACAACACATCTTCTGTATGGCGATTGATGCAATTAACGTGCACCCCGACCACAACGGCTCTTTGAATAGGATTTAAATATAGGTTTCCCAAAGCCATCTCTAGCTCGCGTTACATATGTAATGCAGCGGTTTAATTGAAGTTTTGCAAAGAAGTCATTCTTCGTCTGACCCTTCGTTTTTCAGAGAAGTCTAGCCCGAATGCAGTCCCGCACTTTCCGTAAAATACGGTTAAAACATTCATTTTGCTTGCCTTCCTCAAGTCTGGATGATATGGAAGATGCAAAGGCGAAGTCCAAGAACAAGACAAATGTACAAAGATCCCTCATTTTGCCGAATATCTACTTAAGTATACCCTAGCAAAATCAAACCAGATCAAAACCAATGGATGCATCGTACATTAAATCGAATTAAATTGTCGAAACAATGGTAAATGCCTTTGACATGTAGGATAGGAAAAGAAGGAAAACCGTAAGCAACAAAATTGGCGAATCTTCCTTCATTAAGCCTGTAAAGTTACTAGTTAAAATCACACGCAAACGACAGACTGTTTGGGAAAAACGATTTACCATCTTCGCCTACTTCCTGTTCAACCTTATGGTTGTTCATTCGATTTTTCCAGGGTGTTCGGATGGTGCTATGAAAACATTTATACTGGGAGCACAATAGTCTTTGAGCAACTTTCAAACGCGAAGATCACATTTTTCGAGACCTGAATGATGAATGACTTAATTGTGCGAAGTGTGTTAAATCAAAGCCATACTTAATCTGAACTGGCAACATTCACTCGAACCCTTTTCAGGTATAATCGTTTTTTATCAGACACGCAATCACTAGGCGAGAAATAAATACAAGGAGACAAAATGTATTTTAATTCACTGGACTGTTTGCTGCCATCGACAAGATTCGTCTTCGGACTAACCTTGTCTTGCGAAAGCATTTGGAAATTCTAAGAATGTACTGCAAACATGGCAGGTTGTCTACTTTTGTACCGATGGTTTCGAACTATTGAAAAAGATGGCTAAAAGGATGAATATGAATAGTATTAGTTTTTGTCTAGGATTTATAAAAGAGCTCCGTGCGAGGAGAATACAAATGGTTGCGACGACAGCCTCAAAAATTCGTACCAAATAAAACGTGAAATTGTTTTCAAAAAAAGCGAAAGGTCGGTTCATCTTTTGAAGGTGTAATGAAATATCAGCTTTTTCGTTCATCCAGCTGCGCATCAGAACTGACTTTGTATTGTTCAATATAGACTCTTATACGCAAAATAACGTGAACACTGTGAAACGGAATTTTGTGAAATTGTATAGCATGTACAGTGGTGGCGAAAGTGATTTCATCACCTCTGCAAAGATCACAGCTTCACACAACGTAGATCAATTCAGTCCACAAATTCATATGCCGATTTCGTCTGTTCAAGTAGTCAGCTTTTACAATTCAATTAGCGTCTATCTGATTGAAGTAGAGATTCATCAATATTTCATGATTTTACTGGTATTGCCCTTCTCCGCAAACGGATGACTGTCACTCCTAGTTGGCAATAAACATTCTAGCATTTAGTTTCTTGGCTAGATCCGATAAGTAGATTTGCATTGTTGAATAGTTATAAAATAAAATCTGATTTGCTGCCTGACCACGTCAAAGTAAATAACGGATACCAAAGCCAACCGTCTATTCAAAATGAATTTTGCTTTTGCGATGCGTCAATTAGGAGTTTTTAATTGCTGAATATCATGCTCAGCGCTCACAAACCCTTGAGAACTACTCGTTATTTGTGCAAATATATATATATATATATAT
>LUCM01003495.1:0-20946 GCA_008360955.1 Fasciolopsis buskii | reverse complement strand
TGACTGGGAATCAGAGTTCAGTTATCTTCCCTGGATTGAATACCAAAGACCAGGCGTCCGATAGAGGGTGCCTTTATCCTCAAGTTTTAGTTAGAAACAACCCCACAACGAGAAGACAGTGCGTAGGACTACAGA
This sequence comes from Fasciolopsis buskii, assembly GCA_008360955.1. Lineage (NCBI taxonomy): Eukaryota > Metazoa > Platyhelminthes > Trematoda > Plagiorchiida > Fasciolidae > Fasciolopsis > Fasciolopsis buskii. The sequence goes on along the minus strand of LUCM01003495.1, from coordinate 20,811 downwards.
GGTTCTCTGAGACACATATCATTATGGCTTTAAGTTGAAAGGTACAATTGTCAAGATTGGGGTCAAGCGAATTACCTCAACCCAATTAAATTCAGCCCAATTTCAATTACGTCGTATAATCATTTTCAAATTTGTAAGTGGTCGAACTAAGCCATGATGACTGAAGTTACTTCTCAAACCTATTTTTAAGAACATGAAGATGATAAATGGGAAAACGCAATCAGTGGCAGGCATACTTTGGTAAAGTAAGTGGTAATCTTTCTTGAATGTGCTCGGAAAAATAATAGACGAGCTATAGAGTAAGACTGAGGAAACACACAGAAGAACAAAGGAAGTAAAGAGAATTAGCTTATCGCCAAACTGCTCCAGTCTACGGATTTGAAAAGATGGGCAGTGTATTTGTTTGGCGCAGTGAAATGTCATAACTATTTTAAACCGGTGCAAGCTGTAACATCGAAGTATTTTACAGATTCGGCTCTGGGAACGGGAACGGCGTCTTTCATCAAATGTCCACTGGGAAAAGTCCGTGGGGAGGGGGCTAGATAGAAGCATACTCGAAACATTCATGCTAGAGTGAAGACCAAACTGAGAAGAAAAGTTATGAATATTACACAAATTTTCTGTGATAGATGAGAGGTTCGACGGACTGGAAATTGACTGACAGAGTGAGACATCATCAGCATATTTGAGAAGTTGTGCTTGTGGATCTGTAGATAAATCACCGAGTTAGGAAGTGAAAAAAATAAGGCAAAGGAAGGGCTACTTGAAGAATGCCGGAGTCATTGGGAAAAGGGATAGATAAGCGGCAGTCAAATTTAGTTCGTTGATTTTAATTGGAAAAGTAGTCTTTTAACCACAGTGATTTGAAACATTCAAGCTTGTGGAGAAGGGGCGGACGCGGAACCTAGATGAAGACAGAGGAAGAATCTAAAAAGACACGGTCAGTTGATTTCATGGCGCTGTTCAATCTTTTAGAAGTTAGGCGATTGCATAGAGAGTAAACCTGTTTGGCTTATATTCAAGCTCAAATGAGTCACTCGGAGTAATAAACGAGGGAGACACGATTGAGGAAAACGCGGTCAGTTAATTTGAGCGCAGACAAAGTAACAGCAGCGTGACTGAAATGATACGATAAAATGTTCGAGGTAGGGCTTCTGGGAATGAGAACGACCTTTAGAGACTCACGTGTATCGTTGTCTCTATCCTCGAAAAGATTGTGCGCAGTGACTGCACTAACCATAAGGATGAGTGCCTAGGCCGAATACCGTCAAAGTTGTTTTCGTCTGTACATGATGTATATCCTGCGTGAAGGGCAAACTCGTGAATAACAGGCTAAGTTTCGCGCTGATCGTGGATGCGTCGACCAAGTCATCAACCGCCGACAGATGGTATAGCACTATTTTTCCTTCCAAATACCAACGGTCATTGTGTTCTTGGACGTCCGCTCAACCTTTGACTCTTTTGGCAGGTCTGCACTGACAGTATTTGTTGAGGAATGGAGTACCTGTGAAGTATGTGTTGGCTCTCAAGGAGTTGTAGCACCATAAGAAAGGTTGGTTTTTGGCTCATCACCAGATTTCACCTCTACTTGCCGTCTCCGGTGGAGCATGGCATGGATGCCCTATATCCCTATTCCTTCTTAGCTATGTCAGATTTCTACAGAACGCTTTAACTGGTTCTTAGGACGGTGGAATTGAACCCCTACCAGCGGAATGAGTTTTTGACTTAGAATAAGCCCGTGCTAATGCCTCGCGCTAGCAATGCCTTGTTACTTCAACGCACATTAGACGATTCAGCTATCCTGGTACCGCATGTGCTTTGCGCCCTCAAAATGCAAGCTATTTCTTCAAGACTGGCAGCAGTTTGTTCTTGCACTCCCCTTTTGTGGTGATAGGTTAGAGGTGGTCAATAGCTTCAAGTAATTCAAGAGCCTGATCACACTTGGCTGATGTGTTGGGGAGAAAGTCTTGTCACGAATCGCGAAAGCCAGAACAACTTTCGCGGAACTGCAACACTTGTGGTGCCCCCATGACATTGGACTCTCTCTTCTGGATAGAATGTACAATGTCACGGTTAGTAGTATTCTGCCTTACGGTTGCAACACCTGGTCTATCGGCAGTAAGGACCCCTGTCGACTTTTTGCCTTTGACCACTAATGCCTCCGAAGCATTGCTCGTATATGATGGGAGCAGTGATGAGAGCAATGATGAGGTGCGTCGTCGCGTGTTGGGTGGAGGCAGTCGTCCTCTAACTGAGATAATCAATCTACATCGCTTTCGGTGACTTGAACACTTTNGCTTATGCCTGCCTTTCGTTTACTCTTTTCGTGCTCTTTTTGTATGTGCTATACAAGGCGGGAAGAAGCGATGTGGTGGTCAGGATATGACTTGGCATAGAGTAGTGAAGAATTTAGTTTCGGTTTTGTACTGGATTGGTGACTCTCGATTTCTTGATCGGGGCCCAAAAGATGAGAATTGTTGTTGGTTGGAGACCAGTGAGAGATATGGGTCAGAACCGAAGTCGGTGGCCTAAATGCTATTCAGCCTGCCTGGAAAACTCGTGTTTCACAAAAAGCACAAACAACAACAAAATGTCACAAAATGTACATGGTGAAAACTCAAGAAAATGCAGTTGAGTTTTAATGTTTTTTATCTCTTCGCACTTTGTTAGTCCGCCTCGTGTGAAGTTCCATTTAAATGTTGTTGCGTTGTAACCATGCTTTTTTCGAGCAGATTTAATCATGTTTATATATACATGTATATATGTATATATATGCATTCTGGTACACCTCACTTTTTATAGTCATTACCTTTGGCGCAACATGCTCTGGTTTTGAATGCTTCTTCACAGTGCCATCTATTCAGGACAGAAAAGAAACTAAGAAAATTGAAAAATTAAGTGCAAAATAATAAGATGAAAAATGAAACAGAATAGGCAAGATCTTGAGTGTAAAGTCCCTAGCTGCAACACTGAATAGTATCACCAAATGCTCAGATAGCTATCCGTGCACCTCAAGCCGGCTCTCTAATTGGACCTCCACAAACGAGTCTGTTGTTGAACATTCTCATCTTTCGTGCCATTTTATTGGCTGACAACGTTGACTCTTCTTACAACCGCTAATTGCTTCGGACAACCGTGTGTAGCCAGCTCGGGGCTCGATAGGCATCTATAACATATGACCTGAACATCTCAAACCATTTAGATTCACTAACTTCTAAAGACTAAACCGTACGACCTGGCCTCTGGCGTACTGGGAAAATTGTCTCACCTTAATCTACCAGCGGTGCTCAACCACCCATTGACCTTGCATATCTGCTCTTAGCGGTTATTTCCAAGCCGTATACCAGGCTTGACTTCAGTCCTACAACATATACTCCATCTTTGATTGAGGAACGGATGTCATGCCGACGCAACTTCTTCCTCCAATGTGGTATAAAATTCATGAAACAGGCGCAACTTGTAGAATGTCGGCATATATTACCGAATTTAGTCTGATTAATAAAAGCATCATCACTATTGAAATTAGGGTTGGCGGAAGAAAATAAGGGCATCCCAACGTGCCGCACGACAAACGCATGTGCAGCTGCAATCATCTGAATGAACTCAGCCCCGAAATTGTACTATCATCAACTGCTTCTTCGTAACAGCGCGTTAGAAGTTAAATAAATAGGCGTGATACTGAAGTACGTGAATGTGTCGTGCTACCGGTGCGCGCACGCAATTAGCTATGCGAACAACAGGACATTCAAGAACTCATGATTAATCCGAAAGTCGACTGGGTCACACAAAAGTATCTGAACCTGTTTCTAATTAAGTTCAAAGCAATTTATATCCCGCCGGACAACACCAAATGAAGATGTGCTTTTGACCATGGTCATTGACCATGCAAAACGCGTGCTATGATTTTGAAGGTACATAAGGTGAAAGTAGCGTCTTCCCTAACTGTTTGAATTGTGTGCTCATGGGACTTGTTTCTCATTAGTACCATTCGCAGTATTGTGGTACAGTACTTAAAATCGGGTCTAACATCTCACGATGCAATCATGAACAGGTACACTCTGTGGTAACAGACTAGAATAGAGGATTCGCGTTGTCGATCATTGGTCATCATATTTTAGTGAAACAATGGTGACCTGGCTTTCGTCCTGCTTTTTGGTCAACTGCAAAGACAAACCCAACATTTGTAAGACCTTCTCCGACCTACGTCACAGGATGCGATACCCAGTGCATCAACATGATTTCAGCCCAGTTTGTACAACCATTAACCTCGCAGGAACGTGCTCCGATTTTGGCTCCTAACAGGTAACTCCAAATATTAGTGGCAGAAAGTCCAAAGATCACAAAAGCGAAGAACCGTAGAAAAGCAAAACTGTCCCGGGTGCAAGAACATCAATGATTGTTGTATTGAGCCACATTGCCTGTAGTCAACAGCCAAACAACTAATAGTTTGTTTATCCGCTAGCGATTTGTTGCATCGATTTTCTTAACAGTTTATTTTTTTAGAATGTTGATTCATCCTATGAACAAATGCAGGGAGTATTACATTCGATCACCCAAAATGACGGGATACAGTTGAATTACCATGGGCATAAGCTAGGAAAATTACTGAAAAGTCACAAAGACAACGTTGTCTAACGGATGCTTTTCTATCAGATGACATTCTTCATTTCTGACGGCTTCAATTCCGTGCATGATAATTCACTTCAAAAGTTCTTTCATCAGCCTTAGTCATATGTATCCGATCATCCGGAGTCTGTTCTCCCATTTTTGCCTGCATCTTTTGCTGACCGATCTTGAGAATGGGTATCTGTTTACTTGTTCTCCGTCGTATTTCTATTTCCCTCTATGCAATTTACTCGTAAACCCATTTCCAATAATTTTAGATGTGACCACTTGTTTTTCCGAATGTCAGTGGGCTAAAGTTTCTATCTTATTACAGACAATACACCGGAGCTTAAAACCAATGAGTCCAATCCAAGTCCAGACGGGAAACGATCTGCTGGAAGTCAGTTAGCTGAAATTCTTCAAATGACCGGCGATATAGACAGCACCATAATGACAACGCCTCCAACTGAGCCCGGCTGTCAGTACAACAACAATATGACTGTTGCTCAGCGCATGGAACAATACTCAGAACTGGACCATATGCGATTAGACCAAACACAGCTTGATACGAATCGGAATTATCTATTAGATTTCCCTATTTACGTTCGGGGAAGATCACGACTGCAGGTTTTACCAGAGGAACAGGAGAATTCTATTAGTGATGAGGAAAACATGGCAGTCGAACAGGAGCAGATAAATGTTTCCCCAGTTACTTTTGCACCCCCGTCGACGACTTCAGCGTCGAAAGATCTGTCTGATATGTGTTCGTCTAGATTGAATCGCACAGCCGGTAACTGAGTGTTTATCCGACTTCTCTGTACGTGGAGTTGCTCATCGCATCGTAAAAAACAACCCATTCACCTTCATATTAAACACAAGTTCTCTTTCATAAGCACACTGACCATGAAACAGTGTGTACACGAAATAAACTTGTTATTCCACAGGTCTGCCAACCTTTGCTACCGGTTTGGGGAACCGTGTAAAAATGTTTTCCTTCATTTTCGGATTACATGACTAAATTTGAGTTTGGGTTCTCATGTATTTGGAAAGTGACAATATTAGTAATAACAACAACGTCAACACCAAATGTGTCTACATTGGACAGCACCACCACCAGCACATTAGTATCTTGGCGATAACACTAACAGTGACAACAACGACCATGACCACAATGGCCGTGACAGTAATATTTGTTATTTTCCTGTTAATTCCCAACAACTTTATCTTACGCTTTTTCCCACAGCCCGGTCTTATCTTGACACACTTTTGCTCCGATTCTGACGTATTCAGGGACAAAAAGACATAGTTGTGCAATAGCAGTGACCAGTTAAAAAACGGAGCTCTGTCTCGACAAGTTGTGTTTAATATCCACCAGACCAGACTGTATGCTGATCTATCCTCTGAACAGAAACCCAAATAGAATACATACAAAGACGAACAGGAATCTGCTGAATTGTTCGCCGGTTGTTTTTTTTCATTGCCATTTATTCTTTCTCATAAAAATGATCAGATGGAAACATGGCAAGAGTAACTTAAGTCAAACAAGCACTAAGGTTGTCACCAGTACCATCATCAGTTCGGAAGCGACCATGCAAATTAGACTTAGTGAAACAATGTTTGGTTGAAAAATCAAGTGCAACAAATGTACTTCTTTATTCAGAAGAATGGAGCGCAGGATTTTAGAAAATTAGAGCCATGTTTGATGTACTTTGGTTTGTGATCTCAGTTCGACCAAATTCGATTGTGTTTGACCTAAGTAGATTAGTAATAGAGTGGCTTGCAAATGCATAGTAGGTGCTCATATCCCCTTACTGAAGATGAGTAACAATCACGGTCGCAAGTCCATGTACATCACTTCCAGTGATGCTTTCCGGAATATAGTAATCATCTATGCTTTTCTCTGAATACAACTTGTCATTTCCGAGTCGGTTCTTATGATAGTAGTGTGGTGGATAAATTTGACTGTCACAATGACTTAGTAAACAAATTTTGAAAAAATTCGAAAACTTTTAATCAATCGCTTCTCTTGGTCATGTTCATCCAACCCAGATGATGAGTTCGGCAAACTGTTAATTCACGTGTGACTACAAGATCCTCCTGTAGCAGGCACCGCATTGGAGCTGGTACAAGGAAGATACAGGACAGACCAAAGGATCAGCAATGAACAGCGCATATCTTGTGTCCTGCTACTGAGAAATTCTGTTGGTGAACTAAATCTCACGAAATAACAAAGTTATTGCAAAACGTTGGAGATTCGAAAGGTAAACGACTAAAAGTATGCCTGGACATGAGTTGCAATAGGAACATACCGAGAGTAAATCGGAAAAGAATAGGACACAAGATACCGAGGTGCTCCAAGATAGCAGTCAAAGTCAGAGCACGTTGATGCAAGCGTGCTGGTCACATAACCTGAATTGGACGGAAATTTTATAGTCATGGGGGCTGTTGTTGCAGTCATGCTCTACTGGGAAGTTAGTAATTGGGACTTCATATTTATCAACAACGTATGGTAGCATTTGACAAATTTCCTTACTGAATCTAATATTTTTGTCTGCATCGCTTCAAAAGCTTTGCGATCACCAAACTCTCCTTAAATAACAAACTACAGTAGAAGAAGGAAAAATGAAAGGTTATTTATAACAGAACGCTCCAGTCGGTCTTGGTGACCTACCGTAAGTTAGCTTATACTTGTGAAACCTAAAAGAAACTTAAATATGCTGTCCATAACCAATGGTTTTCATGGGGTAAATTTTCTCGTGAGAAGCTTCATAATCAAAGGATTCTGAGTTAAAAGCCAACGAATGCTTCAATATTGTTTGTTTGCGGGGCGCCAACAAATTCATTGTGCCATTTGGACCTGGTCACATTTCTCGTGTCACTTGTCTCAAGACCAACTGAGGCCAAACTCAATTTAAGATCATTAGATCGCTTTATTTGTCGTGACTTTAGTGTGGCCCATAAATGGTATTGATGCTGCCTCGTTTCGACTGACTCCGTTGAGGTGGATGATGACTGCCAACGACTTGGCTCAACATGCTTCCGAAAGCCGAGGTAATCGAAGCGTCGGTAAAAATGTACTCTCGACTAACAATGCCTTATTTTGATATTAGAAACTTTCACATTGTTTGCTGATTTATTCATCTTCGCTGCGTTCCATTTGTTCTACCTCGAAGTAATGGCTTAATCAAAGCCCACGCCAGTTCATGATCCTATCGCCTCAATGTTTCTTTAGCCTTTTGCCTCCCCGATCTAGAGTGGAAGAGGTCAGCGTCAAACTCTAGATCAAGCACTTATAAGGTATCACAGAGTCAACTACATTTACTCATCAACGACATCTGTTCAGTTGTCGATGAAAGGCTTGTAGCAAACTCAAATTTCGGCGACAGTAACCATCAAAATGAGCTGCAAAAAACAAATCTGCCATGTCACTCAGGGGCTCTCGAACTGGCAAAAGGTTGACCAAGTTTAAATATAAATCAATTTTATCGTTATTCATTCTCAATTCTCAAATTGCCCAGCCTCTCTAAATCCAAAGCGATTGGCATGCATAACCGGGTCGGATGACCAATTAAAATCATTTTATCAATAGAAGACGATCAAAATCCTTCACCTTTATTGTTCTAACTCCAGGCAGAGAATGACCCTATTTCACCTGTTCCTTATCGTCCATTGGTAAACGTATATTTTGTTTGTGCCCATGTTTAAATATACACAGTCAATGCACACGCCCAAAAAACATAAATAACAAATTTTTTTTTCAATGAACGGTCTGTTGGCATTGTCATCTGTCCATTCTGATTTGGATTTCTGTTGACATTGTAAGAACGAAGTTCCCGTCGAAGCGACTTGAATTCAACAGCTCGCACTTCAAGTCATCCAGACCAACGAGGGGTCGAAATTTCCGGATAAGAACTACGAGAGAAAAATTGCCATTTTTATGTTAGTCAATTTGTGTTTTGTTTGACCTGTCGTGCAGTGTTGTTTATGGTCTCTGTTCTTGTTTCAACCTCAGGCAGGACCTTCTGCTACTCTTTGTAAAAACTTCATTTGTCTAAAATTGTCAGTGTGTTTATAGCCCCTCGATGCACTACAAATCCAAAAAACAAACTGCTGGAGTACATGTACATCCATTAATCTGTTTAACAGGAGTCAACCCACTTCAAAGCAATATACGATGCAACAACAAGCAATAATTTCTTCCACACCAGTTTGCTCTTCTGACCTAATTTGACTTCCCTCACGTGACCCTTATATTTGAACGGTGAGATCTGGTGACACTATTGACCTGACGAAGCCGACCATGCCCGTATGTGCTGGATGCACTGCATTTACACACTGCTGCATGAATTGCAGTAAAGAGTAAAAGGAATCAAAATGGGGCAGTTTTGATTTTGCCATATGTAGCTTGTTATAGAGTTGGTTTTGTACAAAAAATCATAACTAGTAATAGAAATTTGGAAATTTCTTCGTCGCGAACAGTTTCTACAAACATGTCAGCAATGTGCGGTATTCCAGAATTTCAAAGTATCCGACGAACGAAATTGGATGAATTCAGTAGAGGATTTGGGAAAATGGGTGCACAAAACAAATCGTCCAAAATTATCACCATGTCAGAAGATGAAATATTTGAGCATTGGCCTTTCCCGTTTGTTCATGATGTGAACGGACCATTTCGAGATGGACACTGGTGTAACTGGATTTATCCTGTCAAACAATTGAAAACAAATCAAATATTCGGCACCCTAATTGAATTAATCGGATGTCCGAATGAAGGTTGGGCTCGAAACGCCTATTTCGGTCTACTGGATATTATTCAACACGGTACGGATATCCAGTTAGTTGACGGGCTAACCGATGGTGGTATGATAGGATTTCGTAAGCTTTTCACCGGTACTCCACATGTTTCATCCACGTGGGACGGATTTGCAGCCGGACTGGACATCTACGAACGACTGTTGACCTGTTGTTCGATCACTCGAAAATTGTGCATTGAAGGCTTGGAAAAAATTATCAACCCAGTGCGTCGTATCTATCAAACTCGTCAAAGGCAAAGTAATTCACCAAACGGCACCTTGAAATCCTCAAAAAGCAAACACACCATGTCTACAGGAAAGCCCAGCAGAAACAGAGGGGATGACAAAAGGTTTGATCGCATGCCAATACAGGATGCAAGTAGAATCAAACATATACTAGGCGGTGCACCACAATTCCCATTTGAAACCACATTCGATAACTGGCTGCTCCACCTCGAGACCCTGATTGGTTTGAGCGCCGGCATTGATTCAGATGAATACTGTCACACAATAAATCGTATCAAGCTATGGATTCCTACATACGAGAGCCTACAATACGAGGCAAAGTGTAAAACTAGTGGTAAAAGAAGGGAAGCAGAATCGAGGATACAAGGACCAGGAAAACCTTCAGCAGTACGAAGAACATCAAGATCAAACTTTGTATCACTTCGAATGGGCGCCAATCGCGTTTCACGCCCAAAATCGACCGAGATCACCTTGGCTCGTCACGGGCCTCTGGTTCTATACTCGGGCCCTGCACCCTACGTACATGAACCTATTGTGTATCAAGCCTTACGGTTCATACCAGTTCAATCTTCACGACTTTCTACATCGAAAACCAGCGACAGTCCTCCAGATTTACAAAAGCCGAACTTACTTCGTGAATCCGATGGAGAGAATGTGGAGCCCTCAACTTCTCACTCGCAAAGATTGGTTGAACAAAAACATAAAGAAGCAGTAGCCCCACCGGCAAACACATTTTCAGACAGTGTTATAGGGCAACAAGCACATGTTGTCGCGCGCCACGTTTTAGCTGGTGCTCAAAACATGTTCCGTAGTTCGATCCCGCAGTCAACGGATATTTGGTCCACGACTACCAGAGATTTGTCCAGTATGGATGAATTACCACCGGATGCACAATTAAAAATAAACTCTAACACTCCGCAGTTAGACTCCATTCACTCCTTACCGCTTTGGGAGGATGCGGAAGTAAATCCACAAAAGGATCGTAAAGAACAGATCCGTATCACTGTTAGAACAGAACAACAAAACACGCCATTGAAACTACCAGGGATGAATCTGAAGAAGCCTGCGTCTGAGAAATCGGAGGACAACGCTTTAATTGAAGATTTGGAATCAACCCCGATCTATACGAATATGGAGTCGGAAGTGGATGCCGAATCTGATTACGGACAGCCAGACGAATCCGAACCGGATAAAAAAATGCAGCTAAAAATTGTGCGAGGAGAAAAAGTAGAAAAGCTGTCGAGACAAGATTCAAAACCTGGTTCGAATAAGAGTCTTGCGACTAAACAGTCTGACTTCTCAGCTGCTGATAAACAAGAACTGATTGGAAGGAAAATGAAAATGGACCAGGAGATTAAGACCGACGAAAGTGTTTCACACTCTTTGGAAGTTGATTACAATTTTCAAGTGGTTGAAAGCACTCCACTATTAAATCCAACAGATGACGAGCTGAATTCCGGACTTTCCCGTTCAGAACAGCATGTTGGACAAAGGCAACTGACACGAAATCAAACTGAAAGCTCTCGAAAGTCTACGTCGGATGGTAAGGAAGTTGACGGCATCCCGCAAACCGAAACCAATTCACCTGTTGGAGGAAAGAGTTTAATAAATCTGGTTCAATTTGATGCGAAGTCGACCAGCTACAATTCTTTCGGGCTAGCACCAACACCACCACTTTCATCGCCCAAGCAAATTCCTCAAACTTCAGACTTAAACCTAAAGCACGAGCAGAAACAACCACAAGAACAGAAAAAACAGTCGGCCATGTCCTTGGGGATTTCTACCGACCACGCTAGTTATTGGTCACTTCAACCTCAGGCTGGCAGCGATTTGATACACATTACTGGACGCGAAACTGAAGCTTCGGACATAACCACTGATCCTTTCGTTTTCACTGTTAACCCACCTCCCACAGAAAACAATGATGAAATGCCCATAAAGGACCTGGAAAAGCCAACAACCAATCCAAATCAAAATAATGAAATTGTCGAGCATTCGAAATTAGAAATACTATCAGAGGCAGTTACTTCCACTTCTCCGTTGAAATCTACACCGAAAATGATAATCCCCTTAGAGAACGGTTTTCAGTTTATACCACGTGAACATGCCAACTGGAACAAACTTATAATCGGCGAAAATCCCGAAAACGTCTCACTAAATGGTACTATGGATAATTTGGATAGACCCAGCGAAATGAGTGTTAAACCCACTAAAGAGCTACTCGCCAATGACCCTGCAATCCAACCGTCGATGGATATGAATACTGGGCCAATAAAGACGATCGACTTCTCTAATCCTGTGCAAGATAGCGTGTTCGAAATACGAACCGGTGCTGACTTGATACGTCTATCGAGTTCAGTTCCAGGTACGCCACCTCTGACTCGGCTGAACAGTGCAGGCACCATCACGGTTACTTTGATGCCTCAGTCGCTTACTGTTCCAGTGGTTATTTCTCATCCTGCGGGAAGAGAACCAGGTCAACGGCAGTCTTCATTGAACGGTCGTGCAAGTACAGAATTGAACGAATCTCAAGTAATTAGACTGCACGTGAATCTGCAAACACGAGCCTCATGGGATGAGGGATCTGTACCCTACCCAGTCGTTGTGAATACCCAGGTTACCACAGAAACCAGAGAAAGTGAATCAAGAAGTAGAAACAGCAAGCGCTTACCTCAGCACAGCTAAAGAAGTGGTGCCCCAACATGTATTTATATATACATATTTACATGACCAAGTGGTTTCGTACATGCAAAAAGTGCGCACACATGCACGTACACACACAAAAAGTGTATGCATGCGAACTCTTAAACAATGCATTCTATTTCAGTGTTTGTTCACTCAAACAACAGAATGCATGAGGATGGAAGTTTTTCCAACATTTTCTTGATACTACGGAATTTCTTCACCATAGATCTATCAAACGGGATACATAGGATACAGTTAATAAGTTATGAGTGTGGTGCGGTTTTTGGTGGCCTTGCGAAATTCACTCACAAATCCATCATTCATATAAGACAAAAACACATCAGGTTTGAATGAATGGAGCACGTACTTTCGTAACTGTGGTTTCCACAGGCAACGAATGTTCACCGAGAAGCCAGTATAGATCGATAAATTAGGACAAACGGATATTCCGAGCGGAATGCTTTGTATCGTTTTCTCCCCTGAGCGATTTCCTTGACTCGACAATACCTGATAGTTATCTTAATGTTTCTCGACATACACCTACCTGAAAAGCTTCATGCACGCTTTCCTTGCGGATGTTTAAATCTCACTTCTAGTTCAGCGCTTGTAGGGCCACGTAAGGGTTTGTATTGAGTAGCATTGTTCATTTCAGTTTGTACAACCATCATCTTTACACCCACGTACTCTGGCCGCGGTTTTTACCTCGCAGCACTATTTGCTAGAAACATGAAAGACGAACTGTAAAATAATAGACTACATTGTTCCTGTTATCTGGAATGACAGAGATGAGTTATTGTTCACATTGCTACTGTTATTTAAACATAACTAGGTTAAACATCCATAGAACAGTAGTACCACAGACTAGTTAATTTCTGGCACTTCTCCGTTATCTCACGTGTATGGCGAATTTCTGCAAAACTAACCGCCGAAGACGCATTGTAAAAGTTATTGGTTATCCTGCCGAGCGTCGCGAAATTGTTTTGCTTTTGATGATGACAAACTGCATCACGTATATTTCGCATCAAGTTCCACTTCAGTTGCGAACAAGATAGACTCAAGACAATGAATTAATAGATTTTCCTTCTCATCGAATTATCTATGTTAATGAATTGATCACAGCTGTTCACCCCAACGACTGCACGGGATTCTGATTAATTACTGAGGTCACCAACAAGAGCATAATTTATTCAGTCAATAAATTTGTACCTGATAGCTTGTGGTGTAATGTCAGAACTGTAATCCATCAGTGATTTCAGTTGCGTAGCGACATCCTCGCCAAAGTATGGCTTCGAATTGGGAATGAACGTCGGTCGATAAGTGAGGGTTTTGTATGATCAGCCAACCCGATGAGTTAATGTAACAAAGAGTTTACAGCGATCCGACTCCTTGTACTCGGTGCGGTACAGCTGAAGCACTGCACCGGCGATGGGTGAGTAGATTAATCGTTTCTTGCCAAAAAATTCAAAGGTTCCTATCCCAGATTCGCCGGTCGCTTTGGTGGTACGCTGCAAGTCGCTGTAGCCCAGCTCGCCTTCACTTGTCACCTACTGAGTGGTTCTGCGATGCTCTGGATTTTAGGGTCACGGTTACCGTCTTCCTTCTTTCCTCCCGTGTAGTCGAGCTGTAATGGCTAGCAGGCGTGCTCCTCCCATTACATTCAGGTTCCCAGGACATTTCCTGCTTTATTTCGGAATAATGCCAACGAGTATTCGAATTCGTGTCAATCGCATTCGAAGTCCCTTAGCAACATGCCTCTGTTTCACAAGACTTCACAAGATTACATGTTTCTACACCGTAAAGCAATGCAAAGATAATCAGTGCACCCTGCAGTACGTACTGTCAAATGTGCCCGTTCAAGATATATCATTTTTCAGGCCCATGGAAGTGAGATCTCAATGAGTTGCTTGAATGGCATTTGTAAATAGTTCTGACATAATTCTGACTTGTTTTGACACAGCTTCAAAACAATTTGGTGAATTTTACGGTAAGCTGTAGAACTGTCGTCTCAAATTACATTTCACTTGTCATGTATTCTTCTCTGGTTCGGTTCATATGAAAATTGCTCTACAGTAATATGCATGGAGTGCTATTTACTCCACTCTGTTTTATTGCAATTCCCGTGCCACTGCTCATCAGCGAGTGATACGATTCTATATCCCGACAAGATGAGCTAGATGTTACGGAGAATAGGAAACCCAGTGGCATGCAAAACAGCCAAAAGTTCCCGTGCCACCTCCAAAACAACCAAAGATTAATCAGAAACGCTTTTCGGATCCCGTTCACTTGTGCTGTTTGTCTCCATCCGAAACTGACTGCCGACGCTAGTCAACTGACCAAACACCATTTTGATAGTGGTTCGCACAACAGCGGGTGTTCAGTTGCATTAATCGCGCCCAAGAACCGTGCCCCCGGTAGCCCAGGGGCACAACATCTGTCGGCAAGCAAAATTTCACCTTTTCAACTTCTGCTCGTTACGTCGACCTTTGGCGGCACAGTGCGTTCGTGGATTTCCCATTATAAAAACACGTTTCTTGGCCACCGTCACGATTATTGTCATTATTCTTACTAGATTATCAAGTCATTTTATTAGGTGACACAAATTATAAATGATATGTACGTTTTCGGGCTGCGTTAGTGGAAGATCCGCAATTAACCCATCCTAGATCTTAGTTGCTAAAAAATCGAAGGCTACTACACGATTTCCAAAGGCCTATAAATGGTAGCCAGAGATTGATAACCAATTAAACTAAAACTCTACTTATTGCCAGATAATAAAACTGAGTGGTACAAAATGACATAAGCATCTCCTTGAAAAAGCAATTCAAAAGCGCGTAATGAATAGCAGCACTGCGTTCAGGCATACTACCAGTGACAAGAGGATACTTTTCACCGTCTGATCGAGAGCTGTAAGTCTCGAATATTTTAATTTACTAGAAATTTTCCGGTGAGCACACTAATTTGGATAAAAGACCGTAGATAATTTCAATCGAGCCAAACTCTGGAACGCGAATGGGTCAATCTGCGATCTTCATGATCTAATACACCGGGCACGTTACAATGTGGCAATGAGACTGACTGGTTGCTCTTCCAATGATTCGAAGCAATATATCACAAGAAAGAAAATTGCAATTTTAGGAGGACCGTCTAAACAGACCATACTTGCTCCTTTCGACCGATTTCTTGCGCTACAGGCTGCATTCGTATTCATTAGTATGGTATTTTCAAGCAATATATGCTTACCCCAGAATAACATCTGAATAGTCAGGAGCACGCATGGACGAGGAATTTATAAAAGAATAACACGGTGGTTTGTCTCAAGCTTTTTTTCAATTAGGCAAAGCTAACCTTCAGAAAGAGGACACAAGGTTCGACGGTATGTTTTTGTTTTCAATAGCACGCTTCAGTTTGATACCATAACCTCATTTGCTGGTGAATATAATAATGATTGAGCATGAAGGTATCGGGTGCGCATATCAGACGGGTTGCAGTACCCGCAAAATCAGTCATGTGTTGCCAAGGAAATTACTTGTCTTTCCACGGAAAATAGATGACTTTGAGGTAAAAATTTGTTTCCTTCATTTTAGGTAACCAGGTTCCATCGTTCGGCCTAACCCGAAAGTCTCTGGCTTTCTTTGTCCTTTTTAGGTGCAATCTGTTCACTTTTCTGCTTTATGATTACTGTCAGCGAAAATTCAGCCATTGAGTGACTAGTTTTGCAATCAGGGGTAAACCCCGTCCTTGAATACACCCCAGTGGTCAGTGAGATCCTGTTTCCCTTACCCCTGACTATACATTATACATAAAGCATACATACATCATACAAAAGTGCCAAACTTGGCATGTAGAGAAGATGAAGAAAAGGCCCAACCATAGACCTTTGCGCACCTCCCCGATGAAAAGCAATAGGTTGGAATTTCCATTTTCTAAAGTTAGGAAGAACTTCTTTCAGGAAGTTCACGGTTCCCATGTGGAATATCCTCCCTCTTCTGTTTTGAAAGACTGCTTTCATAACAGTGGTCATTGATAGCCTGAGTAGAAAACTTTTCTGAAGTCAGTATAACAAACTTACCTGACTTTTCCTTCCTGGTCCCCCTGTGAACGCTGTTGGAGTGTAAGCTGAGGATATCCTCTTTAACCTGATCATCGTCACACACACTTCCCTTTCATCTCCAACATTCTACTCCAGTTCTGACCAAAACCTCGACTTGATTTATTTGTTACATCTCCTTCGATTCCGTGCAGCTTCTCTGAGAAGCTATAGCTCAAAAATCATCTATGCATTCTGTTTTACATTGATGGCTGCTTTGCTCATATTGCACTAAAGCTCTGAATTCTTGCCTTTTTGTAGATTCTTTGTCATTTTTTAAATGCCCGCATACGATTCTGGCCTCCGTGCGTCAAAATTGTTCTGTTCCCTTGTAATCGGTCCAACCTCCCAAGCAGTGCCAGTAGATGGGATTTTATATTTTGGTACATGTCATCAGCGACGTGGTTTCTATCCACCTCAAAGATTAGCTGTTCTGGCATTGAAATATGCTCTGCTTTACTTAACCTAGCGAATCCCTTAGGCAACTAGCATTAGTTTTCCATTGTTTGAAGCAGAGTGTGAATGTCATCTCATGATTGCACTTCTTTAGATCACGGATACCATTATTTTGCTGGGCAAATTCTAAACTGGAAAAAGCAAAAAAGGAGAATATTGTATTATGGTTCGTAGATGAACAGAATGGTTATGATGATTAGAACGCAGTAACTTGTCCCAACTATATTAAATCTGGTTAAAGTCCAGCTATTTCAATTAATCGTTTGGGAGCTTGTGATTAAGTGGTTGTGCCTGACCGCGGTAAACTAAATGACTTCACGAGAATTCTTCTGTTACACACAATTACGTATTTATTTAATCACAGCAGCAAATAAAAGTGACTTTAGAATACCCACAACCGGCTCAAAATAATTACTTCTTAGACTTACCTGGAATGCCCGACATGGATTCGATGAGATCTATAAGCGGTCTGGTGTGGTTGTGATCGATTCGCCTATGAGACCGCTGTGTGGATAACTTCATTGCTGAAATTAGAAATCACTCTCTTTCCAGCATTACAAAGGATCTACTTCCGTATTACAGCCATGTAGTTGATATTCGTCTCTGAACCGGGATGGAAGATACGGCAATCAACACTTAATTAGGATCTTTTAATGAGCTTCACTGTGTCATTAATTTCACATCCGACCTGGAGGGAGCAGACCAGTTTTATTTTCTGTATGTCAGATTTACGCGAAAAGGGGTCGGAATACGAAGTCGCGGAACGTATGAAAAATCTCGGTGGACAAGACAATATGCAATCCTTGTTAGTTTTATTACAATAAAGCGTGAGATAAACCCTCAGTAAACTGGTCGGGAAATGTCTTTGCATGATAGTGTCGTGCAAGAGCTGGAGATCACAAAAAGTTAGTTTGTGGAAAACGGGTTCCCCCAAAGACGTGCTTAGAATTAAATGTTGGGCAAATCTATTATCATAAGATGAAAAGAACCCCACATACAATTGTTATTCAAAGGAGGTGCAATATGTGAATTTCTGCATCACTACGAGCGAGCTTCATTGGCCGGCTAATAGTCTCACTGTTTTCATCTCATGTACGATTGCACATTGTTTGGTTACAAGTCGACATTTAGAACTCCATCACAGCGGCAAACGAATCAAAAGAAGTTATACGAAATCAGTTAACAGTCGCTGCTCCCGTGACAATCATCTTCATGTTCTTAAAAATAGGCTTGAGAAGTAACTTCAGTCATCATGGCTTAGTACGACCACTTACAAATTTGAAAATAATTATACGACGTAATTGAAATTGGGCTGAATTTAATTGGGTTGAGGTAATTCGCTTGACCCCAATCTTGACAATTGTACCTTTCAACTTAAAGCCATAATGATATGTGTCTCAGAGAACCTCTGTAGTCCTACGCACTGTCTTCTCGTTGTGGGGTTGTTTCTAACTAAAACTTGAGGATAAAGGCACCCTCTATCGGACGCCTGGTCTTTGGTATTCAATCCAGGGAAGATAACTGAACTCTGATTCCCAGTCATCCACAAGTGGTCATTACTGGTCACTGTTAAGCACAGCTTTTACGTGCCTAATCTGTGGAATAAAGGTTTCTCATTGGGGACCGGATGGATGTGTGAGTGACAAAACGATGAGTTGGTTCTTAGACTATTTTACGGATTGGGACTAGGCAAGAACAAATGTGTCGTTTGACAAGTTCAGTCAAAAGAAGTCCAAAATTGTCGGATGAAACAAGATCAATAATTGCCAGCATGCAGTAAATTATCTTAGAGTCCTATTTCAAAATGCCAATTGAATTTTTGAATAAGCAATGAAACAAGACTGTAGGAACACATTGGAAAACGAATTTGGAAACTATTGGAAGAGACAAATTTAGTTTTGACGACTACAGCATTTGATGAGACATCAATCCTACACTGATAACCACCACCACACGCGAACGGATAGTTTTCCGTAGTAAAACATTTTTACATTGATTTCTGGTGACTCATCATACAACAAAGTGTCCAGCACAACCACTACGGAACCATGAAGGCATTGTACATCGACTTCCTCCTCTTTAAACATCCTTGTCCGTCCGTCTTCCCCCGCCCGAACAGGAACGCAAGCCCGAGACGAAATATCATCAGCTGAATATCTTATCCGCTACGCCGACGGTTTATGGGCTATGCACGCCATTTGGTGTAACAACCTTATTCTCCGCTGGATTTTTCAGACCATAGACGTCTGCTCACCAGATGATCGGTCTGTAAGTGATGGATGACTTCAGTGCAGGATATTAATAAACTGCGAACAAGCATTCAAAAAATGGGACTAGATGATAGTTTTTGATATTGAGGAATTTAATGTGATTTCCAAATTTCTCACCATCGTTTCGGGAAGTTCGCGCCGCCAATGATTCGTAACAGGAACGAAACAGTTATACAGTACTGTCATGGTTCCTTAACGGTGGTCTGCACAATGTCGTTCTATGATAAACCATCCAAAAATACGCAGATACCTGAAAGAACTACATTCGATGAGAATTTCGAGTCCAAGAGTTTGTAGGGAAAAAGAGCGAAATGCTGAAATTGCAGTCAGTACATGTAGATTAGAGCAGTTTTGGATCCAGTTGAGAACAAACATTTTGTTTGAGACATCTCATCCGATTTCCCGAAATCTAAAAGAACCAGACGGAAAAACTTCTTCGGCGTAATAAAGCGTTTTGGAGGGCAAAGAAATTGGAAAATCGTTATTGCATCCAAAAAGTGAAGGACAGAACACAAACTTCCGGGAGTACGCCAGAATTGTTAGAACACTTTGCACTATCCTAACTTGCCAAATGTCAATCTGAAAATAATTGGACGGTAACTGAGAGTTCTATCGAACAGTCGAAAGCTTCATGCCTGTCAGGAAGGTAAGTTTAGGGTACTGAATCAAACGCCGAAAAATAATTGAGGGGCACAGAATTCCTCATCATTATTATCGTTCTGCCTTAAACAACAGGGTATGCCTTAGTGACTGTTGCATTCTCACCATTATACTCTGCTATAGAAATAATGAATATGTACGGTGGACATGGAGAGGACTCACAGGAGCTGGAAAAGAAAAGAAAGCCATCGCAGCAAGCACATGGAGTATAGTCTAACTGGACAAATGCAATTATTGTCAATTATTCTGACTCGACAGAAAACAAAAATACGATGACCACCTTCTAAAGTTTTGCGTAATTTCCTGAGTATTTTCTGCGATTTAACTGGAAGATCTTTTCGACTCCAGCCGCGAAGAAGTTAGACACCTAATCCACCCAAGGTTTTGTGCAATTTCTTATGACGCATTGCCATGTTATTTGTTCTCACTCAATTGAGTTCATTCAACCTGTAAGGGAAACGAAAAAGCTGCGGTACGATAGACCAGTGTTCGCCATACGTAACGCCTCAACTAAATTAACGCACTTCTGTAGTCGAAAGACAACATTGTGAAGCTGCACTTCCCTCTCCAAAGTGCCTTGTTCCTGAGACTGTCATACTCTCTTAGTGACTAGTTCCGTCCACATTTCTGGCTCTGAGTCCATTAATATGTAAAATTAGGGACATTGAGAGAACATCGCACCAGTTAACCTTTAACCCTTTTGTCTTTGTCGTTAGGCTTCGTTCTGTGGCATAGTAAGTGACCCATTTATTGTTGCTTACTAGAACATCCATGTGTCTCCTCAGTGGTGATTCAGTTGTCTGCCTCTTATCTGGACCGAGCTAGGAAGTTACCATTGCCGACAATGACGAAACTACGCGTTGAAAAAACTGGCGACATTTTGCTTGCTGTGTCATCAGATTTTGCTCATCAGACTACCCGAGCATTTTGAAATGTAGCTTGTTCAAGTTTGGATATTACCACTTACATTACCGAAGCATGCCTGCCACTGATCGTGTTTCTCACATTT
>LUCM01003493.1:175833-233326 GCA_008360955.1 Fasciolopsis buskii | reverse complement strand
AGACTGAAAACCACCTACCACACTATTTGACAATAAACCGTTGCGAGTATCAGACATGTTATCAGTGGGAACACTAAGGGTAGGCAGAAGGGGCAAACAGATTGGGTTGGAGACAGAAGAGACAGGTTGAATAAAATAGAGGGTGTCCGTTGTTAGTTGCTCAACACCAACTAAGATAACCGTTCTAACTTTGATCAGCACTGATATTCGACCTCTGCAGGAGGATGCCCTGAAAACCCATTGTTTTTGACCCCCTAATTCGAACCAATACGTATGCGACCTTAACTCAGAACATAACCAAATGAAAATACCAAAGACGAACTCGTTCTCCTTGAAAACTCTTTGGTTTCCTTTTCACGGGGAAAACGATCGGCTATTGTTAAGTATACCAACAGTGATCAATCCTGGAAGTCTGTTGTTGTCTTCGTTTTCAGTTACAGTGTTGTCGACAGTGTTGTTGTTGTGTGATAACTAATCGTCATCCCAAATTGTTTTGCCTCTTCCTAGAAGGTTGATTAATAATGCGTATATGGCTTCTTCTTCCTCAGATATTATTTGTCCATTGCATGATTTTTCTACCTTTTTTATCGTTCTGTCACCGTCTGGCTGTTCATATTTTATGGCTAGTGATCTTAGGTATACTGCTATCTACTCTTTACTCGGTTACGGCTTAGTCGACCCCTGTTTTATCTCAACCGCGAGGATACGGTTTCAGAAAGAGTAATCACCAACAGTTCTGAATCTTCATATTTACAAGTACACCTGTTACTTTGGGTGTTCTTCACTTTTACTTAGACCGAGAATTTTTTCTGGTTCAACAGACTTACCATCGACCAAGGCGAAACAAATTAATGTCAAGACAAGAAGTCTACCTTCCGCCGACATCATCCTGCCTGGAATGTTTCTTCAGTATATCTTGGTTTTCGTCTGAATAACACTCGTCAGGTAGACTTGTTCAGAAAATTACCGCGTGTATCCTTCTAAAACGGCCCAGCTACTTCTGTGTCGCATGAATTCCTGAGAAGACAAACTGCTCATTATCTTCATGATTAAGGTCCGTGAAGTATAACTCCCTCCTGATCAAACGCGAGGTACAAAGGCAAAACGAGCATTTTGGCAATCAGCCACTAACAGTAAACTTCTCGAGTGCAGAATCGGGTCGCTGAATAGAAAACGCATCCACCGTGCATCTGTATTATCGCTATCAACAGTCTGCATTTTGCGTTCATTTGCCTATCCGCGAACAGTGTCAACGTTCATCAAGGTGCTTTCGACAAAATGCCCCCAATTTATGAGTGCAAATTAAATGAACGGGCTGTCCATAGTAGTTCGTTTTGCATCCTAATTCTCCATATGATAACTCCGGTTTACACTAGCCAATTTGGTGGAATAGGGAAGCAGTCGATTCAGCCTGGCACTTTACTCCTGAAAGCCCAGATGGCTGTGAGAAATCAGCTAGTTCAGTCCCTCGATTATTCATCGAACTTTCACTGGGCTAAGCCTCGACTTCTTTACAACAAACCGCAATATTTTAGCTGCTCAAATAGAAAGACTACTTTCGCCATAGGACTCAACGAAATACGGTGTTTGCCTTGCATGATATATTAGCCTACGTTAGTGATTGTCTAGTCTCCACCTACTATGATCCTTGAGAAATATCTTATTGAAATACGAGAACATACCGTGGCAAACAAGCATGTTTCCCGTATTTCACAAGTGACCATATACAACATGGTTTATAGGTAGTAGAATCGGAGTAATTGGAACGATACGAGAAATGCGCGTGTTGGCTAAGCCAATGAACCCCAAATTAATGGTCAGCTGTGACCCATGCATTCTGTTTAGTTTTGGTAGCATACTAAAATATGTACGGCTAAACTAAACGTACCGGCATCAAACTTGTAGTTTTATTCGGCCAGTAACTGATACTTCAAGATTTTCACAAACCGGCGCTTTGATGACTGGTATAACGTTTTGGGTTTCCGAAATCTCGGGACCTAACGACGATTGGATAATTTCGATCGTAAGGAAAGTCCAAAGTGAAGTTCACTTTGATTCATTATATGGTCAGAGTGATGAGTGATTCGATGGATCGGCACTGTTTCTTACTGCTGAATTGATGCTTGCCAACATGGGAGACTTTATCAATAAGAAAGCTCGCGATTGTTGACCAACTAGCAACTAGTTCTATAAGGACAATTCGATTACCACTGAAACCGCAATTGGCACCCCAGTTCAACCGCCTTCCTTGAATATTATCGAACTCAGTCTGGAATGCTATCTTAGAATAGATCTTGATCCTTTGACTAGGTCTTCTCCCCGCTGATTGTTGCTACACATAATCACATTGAGTGATTTGCATCATCGACAAAACGGAAAATGTTTTTGTGTTGGGAATGTTCAAAGACTATCTATGTCACTCTTCCGGCTTCATTAACCAAGTCGTTTCGTTAATAAAAATTCGTGAAATATGCCTTCAACAGCTCAAAATGTTTACGTTACCTCAGTTGGCTTCTGAAAGTGCCCTTGCTCGAAGTGTAGTCATTGAGCATGGGAAATGCGGCCCTCCGGATCAACTAATGGAAAATTGATCACGTGCTATCCACGCTCACCTGATCATTAAGATGTCGCAGATAAACAATTTGGTCTACCCTGCGATCTACGGTTAACATTAGTGGATAATTTGTTTGTTTGATAGGTTCAGTCCACGGGCGGACTGGGCTTACTGGGCCAACTCATTGTCTGTGGTGTGTGCGAGTGCGAGTGGAAGTGTGCCTCAGTGATTGCGTATGTTTAGACAAACAAGACGCTGCGTTGCATTTCACCCAATGGTAATCGGTGCTACAATCGTCCATATGCCAACAATTGTGCTGATTCGTTTTGCTTTTCGTTCTCTCGCCTGTGTACTTTATGCATCTGTGTTTGCTCGCATCTGTGTGCATGTTTTTTCCGTATTCATACTCGCTGGTATATCTGATGCACGCGTGTGCGTATGGGAAGAGACACATTGATCTAACAATAGATTTTAGTCCCGATTCCGTTGGCACGTCGTGGTTGCCAGTTTTAGCATCAGAATTGGTTGACACACGTGTCACACGTGTGCGCCTGTGTTTGTGTGTGATTGTGTGATTCAGACTTCTGCCCCCGGCTATCAAAATTACGCACATGTAGGCTGACATGAGGAGGAAACCGTGGCGAGCTGAACGCAACACGCTCAAAAGCAATCATTCGACCACCCACACATACAGGCGCACAAAAATTCCCCTAAACACTCACTTAGCCTTACCAACAAATTCACATGCTACTCTGCTCCTGTTGTGTCTGTATTTGCATGCCGTTAAGCCTTGAAAAGCATTTTTTACTCATGTCTATGAGCCTGTTCGGGCCATGCTGAGTTGCGGGAAGATAGATTGTCATTTGACGGGCGCCAAAAAAGCAGTGCATAGGCTGAAACATCGTAGATAAACAGATTGCCCATTTAACTTGCATTCACGTCAGCTGCTTTAGATTCACACACACAAACATATGCATATACATGCAAATGCGAAGAGCACAGTATGATGTCCGGAGTTGACTTAACAGCTAAATCTTCAGCCGGAGGTGAATATTCATACTGATTCCAAAGTGCGTGTTTCCGCACATTTGCTTACCAGTAATGGTTACAGGCTAAGAAAACACTGAATAGGGGGCTAAGATACGATTATTAATGTGATTAGGGGCTTTCCACTAAAAACAGTTGGGTATTATCAATTTGGAAAGCATGGGATTTTGCCCCACCGGATGATTGAATGGATTTGCGCATTCAAAGGCTTTTTTCTTTCAGTCGTGCTGCGGTGCGGAATTTCAGGTTATGCATTCGTATCCAAAGGCTGGCTGAATGTGCCACACTCAACGTGTCTGTAGCACTAGGCTCGATCAAATCACCATTTCCATGAATTATGTTCCGCGCCTGGGGCTTTGAGAACGGTTAGATTATAGATTGTTTTAGTCAATGATTACCAGCCGCACGCCCTTGAATACGTTGTTAATACATATAAGTTCTTGGTCAGGGAATATGCCTTCCTGTTACGTAAACGACCAGTCAATTAATTTGTGAGATTTTTCCGTTCTCGACGTAACTGAGAGCTGACCTGAGAATTCACTCGGTAGCCACGAAATGCTTTGAATGTGATGGGTCATTGCACACGTTGCTCACTTGATGGCCAGACACATAAAGTCTCCGATCTTGCACAATTTCGTCACAGGAATACCTAATCTCGCTCAAGAAATTTTTTCAACCAGAAAAGGAGACAGCCTGTTCGAAATGACTGTGTCGATTTTTCATCCGAAATGATGATCATCCCAACGGGTTCCAAAGTAACACAAGTAACCAAAGCCCAGGATCTGAATTTTCAAGGCCTGTGGATGTTCACTCTGAACTATTCTAATATCATATTAGGGATCTGAGGTGAAAAATAATTTCTTACCGTGCAATCGTTAGAATCAAACAGCCTTTTTTGTTGAGATGGGACCCAGAATTTGGATAGCCATGTTGATTTTTTCTATGTTTGTGTTGAAGCTGGCCTATTCCATAACAAACGTAAAGGCCTGACGTGTGGAGTCAAGCGGAGGCTGTGGACGGTGTTAAATAGGCATGAGACAGATTTGGTATTAATCCATTATAAAAGAACAGCGCAATTCCGGCCACCGACACATCCACTGCAGTCATAAACTATTGAGTAGACGCATGCTACAGTAAGGTGTGTACTTCGCCACAGAATGTTGTATAACACGTCATTTGTCCTAAGCTTTGGAGATGCTTGTCGACTGCTGATATTCGGCGACTGCTGACATTCGGCGACTGCTGAGTATTAAGTCATGTAGTGGTAAAGAGCATTGCGCTTTTGACAGTCATCTCGGATTACACAAGGACTTTTATGTCCGACTCACGTTCGTTCTCCCCGGGGCTGCTTATCATTTCGGGCGCAACAGGCTGAGTAGAATAAGTATACCATGCTTCCATAGTTTCGGCTGATTGCTTGGATGTAGATATATTGCAAAGAATCATTTTGCGGAAAACTGGTGTCACAATTCTCAAAAGCTAATAAAATACTGAGTATTGGAGAGATTTGCATTTTATTCCCTGCTAAAGCGCATAATTTATTTCAATTTCTTTGAGCTTGTTTTGTTCAGGCGCCATTTTTAATGAATACCGCGTAAAAATAGTAGTTCTAATACAATGAGGAAAACAGACGACATGTATGGAAATGTGTCAGGCTGCTCTGACTGTAAACTGGGTGCATTGTTAGTGGGGATGACGCCACACAGTGGGAAGCTGAATAAATCAGGGTGGAAGCCGAGCGAGAAAGAATTTGAAAAGGGTAAGAAAAAGTGCGATGATAGTAAATTATGAAAATTGATCGTAAAAATCCGATTATCGATCGGTAAACCTGCGCGCTGCGCATTCATTTTGCCTCCAGTCAGCCAGCCAGCCAGCTTGCCATTCGCCTTACTATCCAACCAACTGTGGTCGACCATAGGGATAACATTTACTTAAAAGTGTTTGTTTTTGTCTGTTATCAGTTACCACAGAACTATCCGCAAGTTCGTCAGAGTGAAACGGAATAGGCTTACCAACAAGGGGTTATCTTATGACACTTTCGTATCATTTGCTTTACGTGTAATGAACACCACAGGAAGTGGAGTGGCATGTTGCTGTTTCACCGAGTGCAGATGTAATCAAGTAAGTTTAAGTTTTATAGGATTTCTGTGGCACAAATGACCAGCTGCTGAACAACCACTTATGCGGGAGTACAAAATGAAGTTTTTTCTACTTAACGCTAAGGAGGAATCCAGTAAATGTCAACTCACCTTGGTCACCGCCACAGTTAGTCCGTCCTTCATTCATCAAGAAGGGAATCATAAGTCTGGGACCGGTTACCATCGTCCTCGGATTCTTTCATTGGCTCTTTGGTTTATTCCAGATTTTCAAACCATATCAACTTAGAATACAAATGACTCACGGTTGTTTCCAAACAAAAACGGTTATTGATAACGTTTCAGCGCTCAACGTATGATAAAGAAATAGTGATTACACGGAGTGGCTATTACAGCTTTAATATAAATCATCGGAAGTGCACATAGAATGAGCCGCAACTGGTGCACGAACCGAAGTTTGCATCGAAGTTCCGTTAGCCGTGCCAGTTAAACTAGGCTCACGGGCGCTGCTGGTACAAGGATACTGTCGAGTGTGTAGAACACTGCGAAAAAAAAGTAAATAAAATTCAACTTGCTCATTTTCAATTACAACTTCACGTCCTTTGTTGTTACATCACTGCATCGCAGAAATTCATTTCCACTGCAACATACAGTAAACCGAACTCACTCCATGTCTAAAAGATAGGGGTTCACATTCGTTTGTTCTTGCCGATTTTCAAAAAACGGTCTTCCGAACGAATTATAAATGTCTTGTAACTCATCGTAAACAATCTGTATAATCTTCTTTCAGGTTTCCTACTGATGTATGCAAAACACTAGTTCCTTCATAGGCCTTGGGTTTTACCGCAACTTTATCAATACCGGGACGAGAATGTCAAGTCTACTAGTGACAAAATAGTTTCTTTAGCGAGAATTAAGTCGGCCTATTTTGATCCCTAAAACGGTTACATCCCTTATGGCTTCAGTGTTGCATCTCGCATTTGCTAAATTACTAAATTCCCACGTGAAATCAAAAGGATGCTTCACTCCTGAACGTTATGCATTGAAGTCGTTAAGCATGGTCAGTGTAATGATTTATTTCGTCTACTTTAAGTCATCTTGTTGTTATTTTTATTCCCTCTTTGTCTTTCATTAACAATGAAACCACAGTGTGCCACATTTTTTATCAAAGAAACTGCGACCTACTGAAGGCTATTACGAAGGGAAGTTAATCAGGGATGAGAGGAATCGAACATGCGACTTTCAGTCTGAAATCCTATGATGTTGATCACGATTTCCTGGCCGCATATATGGAAAAACCTGTCCGATTCTAGGCCATTTGATTAACATTGCCTTGAAACAACGGTGCAATGACTTCGTATATTTAAGCGCAATTCAGCACCTCGAATTCTAAGCGTTCATTAATATAACTGACAACAAACACTCCATATGCCATGCAAGAATCCTAGAATACGTCAGACAATGAATGGGCAGCAAATTTACGCTCCCGAGAGTATCAGTCGTCTCTTCTTTGTTCTTCACTGAAAAATATTCATGCGTATGACCATGTTGCCGCGAATGCTCTTTTGGTGCACACAAACGCATTTGGGTGTTTAAGTGGGACAGTAGACTGAGGAATGTCAGTGTCTTCGCAATCGGTTTTGTGCTATTGCACGAATTTCGTTCACTCGTTGGCGCATCAAAAACCACCAGACTAATCAGGTCGAGAGTACTAATTTCTCAACCCACTTTTCAAGATATTTTTGATGGTAAATTGCAATTTCCCGCGTATTTCTAATACAAGCAATCAGACAGGGAGTAAAACAATCGACTTTCAGACAAAACTTGATTCTACTTATTAAAAGGTGATTGCAGAAATTAAGTTTTTGCATGGAAAGTTGTAATGACCAACTTGACATAATTACTGCATCCGGTCGGAAGAATCGCTGGTCAGGTCCGCGATTTCTTCGCATTGTGTGCAAGTGTCATTTCCATCCACAAACTCCCACATGTGCTTTGAATGTATGCACGTTGGTTTGTGCTTTTGTTTGTCCGCTGTGCACTAACGAAAGTAGGGATATCGGTTGTACAAACACACAGGTGTGCACTCATCCACCCACGGCGGCAATATGACAGTGATTCAATCCGACTGAAATTATCAGTTAGATTGCTGTTGTCAAACATACAGGTGATGCTGTCAATCAGGCTCACGCGGTACTAGAGGATTCGAGGTACTTTTTGTATGCTAAGAATGTTTTTGACACAACTAATTTGTGGGATGAGTAATTGTATGTACACATAGAAGTCTCAGCGAGTAAGGTGGAAACAGTGACTACTTGAATAGTTTTGGCGCAGATCGATACGACTGAATCCGTGCTGAAGACTGGTACTTGATTAACAATCTACTAGACTGTTAGTAGTAGTCATAACCACTCAATATTTTTGTTGTCCATGTTTGTCTGGAAATTACCAGCCCCTAAACGTCATCCGGAACGAACGAACATGGACAAATCGAAACAACCACTTCATTCTTTTAGTCACTTATAGTGTGGTTACCTCAGGTGTAGCGGAAAGCAAGAAAATGAGAGACACATACATGCTGCATGTTGGTCAATTTCAACTTCTGCTTGTGGTCAACGAAACATCTGGAACACATTTTAGTAAAAAACTGCACTACACCCACGTAGGCACAAGCTGCCCCGGGAAATGAAGTAAAATAAGCATGGTGATAAGAGATAAGCCTCCCAAAAATTTCGTCCGATGAAAGCTAATGTGTACTGACCTTTCTAGATGATAGCTTCATTGGGAGCTCCGAATCAGACGAAATAATATTCATCTTGAAAGCTACGCAAATAAATGAACTTGCTTTTTCAATTAAATGTCAATTTCACCAAGCGCTATCATCGATTAGGTAAATTACCGTACTCGTTATTATACTTTGTTTGTGCCGTGAAATTGCAGCGATGGATTGTGAAGTCTGGTTCCCGAATGAATGGCTTTCGTTACCATCAGAATAGGATTATATTATTTTCCATCTTGCGACATCAAAGTCATGTCGAATTTAACCAGTCATTCCCCGTTGACATAAATTAAAAAATTTCGTTCTGTTCAAATCGATTTACTTATCGACCTCTTTGCATCTTAAAAATGCTGTGTGGAACTTCAATAGGTGAGTCAAACAGTTAGTCGAACACCGATTTCCCCCGTAGTCAGCTGTCGTTAGAGCCGTGACCCACTGTTATTTGACCACAGAGGAACAGTCAACAGGACTTGGGAAAGCCAAAAATTGCAGTTTCCGAACGAAATTGTAACGAGTTGGTTTGCACTTATCTGTCCAGCTTTTGCAAAAAATGCAGTCCACAAAAATCGAACCCAAAATATCCACATTTAATTCAGCGGCTTCATTGCTATGATTATCGTATTCAGGTTATCTCGGGTATTTTCACAATGGTGTTTCTATTATCGCTTATCTACTGAAAACATTACTGCATCGTGAACGGATACTGCCATCACCTAAAAAATCTTGTTCCTCTAAATACTATCAATGAGGTTAGGTAAATTACGGGTTTTTATTTAGCTAACTACCTTTCAGACCTTACCCGCAATATAAATACCTTAGGTCATCCAACCAACAATTTTCGCTCTTATTAGTTCTCAGCGGCAGCCATTGTCCACCATTGCATCCAAATCCTTGACCTGAGCCGTTCGCATGGTAGGCGTGTGAATTACCACTGCGACGATCTGAAATACCAGGTCAAATTTGTTCAGGTGTCATCCTGAATGCCAATCAGCTGGGAAGTAATTGAGACATGTACATGGACTTGTGATGTGGTAGCTGCATTGTTTAGCGGTCGAATATTAATAACTAAATGTATTGACAATCACAGTTCTACTGAAGCAATATATCGTCCATCAGCTAAGATCAATTTTACAGTGCAGTGAGCCAGCAAGATCGTTGACAAGTATGTTTACTGGCCTAATCAAACAATTTGAACTCCACAGTTACTGACCTAATAGGGTTCTTCACTTTCTGACCCGCATTTAGTTAGCGTCGTTCCTCCATCTGACAACTCATACCCCTTACGTTCCTCTGGTTTATGGAAAATCTTTTTTGAATGTTTCTCTTGGTTTGTCTGTCTAATTTTTATGTTTTCTCCTCATTTTGTAGTTTTCTATTTGAAACATTTCGCTAACCAAGATCTATCTGTCTGCCGCGCGCTTGTGCTCATCGAAATGCCTCTATTTGCTTGTAACAAGTTGCTTCGTATCCCGATTAGAAGTAAACTGATTCTCTTCTATAATTTCCATTCAAATGGTTTTCCTACCTGAAAAGCCTGCAACAGTGTTCTACGCCTGATAAACGCCGATCGGATATAATTATACAGAGACTTATTCAGGTCCTGTACAGTAAGCTGTCATCACTCAGTCCTTCGGAAAGCTCTTGGTAAACAAATTAGTCTATAAATGGTGCTTTGGCAACATTACGGGTGTAAATGCAAACAGTAAAATTGCTTTCAAAATGGACGACGCAACCATGCGATAAGGCAAAACAGCAGAGCCTTTCGACCATAAAACACCAAGTGGAGTTCGAGCTAAAAGTTTATCCGGGGCGATTCCTCTAACTGATATCAAGCCATCGACAACTGAAACATTCGATATTCAACGGGGTCAAGGCATTCGAGTGTGCGTTGATGCACTGGCCAGCGAGTTGTGCACAAATATACACGACAGAGTGTTTGTGGACTTTTCAGCTAATCCAGAATACCTCTTACTCCTACGGTTGATCGCACATAGTAAACAGATTTTATCCTGTTAAAGGTCATTAAGTGAAAAAACTTTCGTTCAGCGGCAAGCGTGGTTTAGGTTCGAATTTCCATAATTTTTCCGTCAGAATTGGATCAGAGTGCAGGGGGTAAAATGAGCTTTTTATATATGGAACCATGATTTAAAGATAGACATTTGCTCGTATAATTTTTGCCTTTTAAACTGAAATTCTTTGCATGATTTATAACCTGCAAGTCATAAAATGATAAGAAAAATCTGTGACTTCAACAGTCTTCAAAGATAACCAGTGACGGATAAGCGCCTCTTAGAATCGAGCGCATATTCTGATCTTAAAATTATTGTCCACAGGTGGGTTGTAGGATAGAAACATCGGTTTTATAAGTAGTTGCCAAAATTCGGGAACACCATTCGTCTTGAACAAAATCAACTTGCATCCTGACTCCTGGGCTATTTACCCGTGTGTAGTAGCGCCGTGTGTCTGGGATATCTTATTCACCAACGGATTTCCTGGGGACCCACCAACTGTCTCAAATGTCTCCAAACGTGTTAGTCTCCTTAAAACGTGCATTTCATCAGACAGCTTTATCAATTTTTAAACTTCCATTGTGTTCTTGCGATGACATAGGTCGTATATTTAAATTCAACATAGTGTACAAATTACTTTCGGTTCCTAGAGTAAAACATTACTGCCACATACAGTGACCCAATAAACTCTGAACTAGAAAGAGCAATTTATCAACTACCAATATGGTCACGTGTGACTGTGACCGATAGACATTCAATTCATGGTATGCTCGGTTAGACACAAACGCACTGCAAATCTTCTTTAATACAATAACTCATGCACGGAAATGTTACCTTTTCATTTCGATACGAATTTGCAATAGCAATTGATGAAGGATTTGCACATAATGAGGATAACTGAAGGATGACGAAATGAATCAGCTTGTGCTATGATCAATTAATACTCCATTTAGGATGGCATACGAATTACGCGGTTCCGATCGGTCGATCTGTTATTTTATCACCAATCTGAAAAGGCATCCGTGGTTTCAGGTCCCCGTAATCTAATAAATACTCATCTTGGGTTTAGTTTAGAAAAAACCACTTTAAGGAGCTGAAAAAACTTAGAACCATAAAATCCAAGTCGAAAATGTGAAACCAGCCAGATTCCAAGGTACTTGCAAAACGAATTGAAATCTTCACCTCAGCCAACCGAAATGAATTATTTCGCGAATGTTGGACCAACTTGGCACGAAAGTATCTCCCAGACGAAAGTAGATGTGCCAGTATTTTTATCGAAATTTTAGAGTTCGATGCTGGTTTGCGCATGTGAAGCCTAGGCGTATTTTCGAAATCTAAAGTGTCGGCGTCGACCAGTTTCCTTCCCCATTCAGACGTAACTATTCAGCCATCAGGGCTGATTAAATTTGGGAGCAACGGAATGTGGAAAAATCGAAAAACGACACAACTTTTGTTTATCCAGTTGATTTGATAGTGCAAACCAAACAAGTTCATCTAACCGCTTCGAATGAATTTCGATTTAAAACGAAATTTTTCTGTTTACCAGTTCGTTCACTCGCTCATCCTTAAAATAAAAAAAGTGAAACGTAATTGGAACTCTACCGATGCGACAAGGATGAATGGGTGCGTTAAATATTGTTCAAACAAGAACACTCCTAAGGTGAATTGTGCAATCAGAACTTCTAATCGAGGATATTCCGAAATTTCTTGTTTCGGTTCACCTATCCACTTTTAGGGGACGGTTCATCCAGTGAGTTAACGAAAAAAATGGCGACTACTTGTTGAAATATCAATTGTGCCTTGTTTATTTTTAAAATATTATTGCTGGCTGCGAGTGAATCTGTTTCGGTGAATGTCGCAACTAGTTAATCAGCACACATTTCGGGAATCTTGCGACCAGAATTCAGAAACTCGGCAATATTCCGTTAATAGTGCCCAACTGTCAGGAATATCGTCGTATGGGATGATCAATAAATTCCTAAACATTTCTGTGTGATCAACTGTGGTGGATGTTCTTGATTTATCTCAGGTTTATGCCAAACCTGTTGGCACTTCCGTATTAAAGTGAACCTCCGCGTCACAGAATTGAACCAGTTTATATTCACTGATAAATGGTTAGGTGGGACACATGTACAATGGCATACTCAGTGAGTCTTGCTACATGAGTGAGGACGTGTGTCTGTATGGGGTTAATGCGATTCAGATCAAATGGAATTAAGATTCCACCTTATCATTAGGGCGGCAATCCCTAGCAGTTTTTATGAAATTCCAGTTATTGGGAGGTCAGATAGATGGTCAGGTCATTCAGGAATCACAAAGATGGGAGAGATTCGTCGACCAGAATTCGTCAGCGTTGACAGCAAGTACTCTCGATCGGGTGTTTGGTTTTTTCGACTCGCGTGTTACTGAGGTACTTTGTTCTTTAGTTATTAGAAGTACAGGGTCACTGAAAGAATGGAATATAATTAGCTATGGGATGAAAGAAGTTTTTTAATCACAGAAGAACATGTAAAGTGATTAGGTTCGCTTTCGGAGTCTAGAACCAGACGTCATTTTCGAATCCGCATTTAAAGAAAACAAATCAATGTATCGCACAGTAAAAGCATCAGTGAATTTTTATTTGACCTTGGAGTCAGGGTTATTTACACACAACAGTTTGATTTCAGTCCTTCCACTATCATATGCCTGCTTGGAGAGTGAGGATTAAATTTTTATGGTTTCGATCATCCCCTGCTCAGCCTCCCTTCCGGGTCATTCATCTGCTAGTTGTGGGCCAATTTGGAAACTATTTTACACTTTATCATTGCTCTTTCTGTTTTGTTTTTGTTTCGCAGTCACATGAATGTACCAGGACGGAAGAAAAACGGTTTGTGACAGTCCGCATTTTGAGGTTGCCAAAATCAAAAATTACCAGAACAACTTTTGTTTTTGTGTGCGCCATGTGCCTCGAGATTTCCATGGCTGATTGACTAGTAGGCACTAAATTTGAATTTTCGAAGAAAAGCAACTCCGACCTGGTGAGCGCAATTTAGTCCTATCATTCGTCCTAGTTTGATGGGGATCGTCTGAAGAAAATTTCGAAAAAGGACCACACCCAGTAAATTCAGTTCAGCGGACTATCAGCAATCACCAACAGTCATTGGGATTTCCGAAAAAAGAAAGCTTTCTCAAAAAAATGACTAGAAATGAAGACGTGAAACTAAAAGACAATAAAGTGAGCAAAATAAGAACAGAAACTAGAGCGTAATGAAGAGTAGCTAAAGGGGAAGACACAACAAAAAGGGATGGATGTAATCGGTGGGTTGGTCCAATCAAACGATCAAAAACGATCTATATTTGGTGGAATTGGAAAAACTGTTAAGAATTATATGACCAGAATGAATCCCTAAGTCTTCCAGCTATTGTTGGCAGATGAGATTGGTCTGCAGAAAAGACAACTGACAAAGTCAAATCAACCCCTTCTTACGACTATATTGGGCTGCACACAGCAAGTACAACCAAAGCCCTTTTATAGGAGGTCAAAAATAGTGTTTTTATTATTTCATGCTCTTTCCGGTAACTGTATCCAGAAATGACAATTTTCCTCCCACATTTCACGTAAATGTCCATTTTCAACCGTAAGAAAATAAAGACTATAAAAACTACTCTAAAGTCTGCTGCTAGATCGGACCAGTCAATCACTGGGAACGCAACTTGATGGTAATTAATCAGCACTCATTTGCACTTGAACAGCTTGCCATAATAATAGCTGAAAAACACGAAGATTCTTCAAGTTCCATTGATGAATGGTTTCTTGTTCTACCTGACAAGCGGCCCTTTTAACACACTTCGGCAGACGGTTTCGTAAACAATCTGCTGTGAACAACATACGAATAGTAAGACTGCACAGTTGTCGACAAGACATGCAAGATCATCGAATCACGGTTTGCGGACTGGTTGTCTGCTTTGACAGTCGAGATAAGGATTGAAACAACAACACTATATTTGCCACACCGCAATTATCCCTCAGCGTTAGACCGTAGTGACCACCACCTTTCCTACTTAACTGCACGTTATCGCGCATGGAACATCCATATCGGTTGTAAGAAGCATCTTGCGTCATCCTAAGGTCAAATATTTGTTTAGTGGCTTCCCATCAGTTTTGTTTGCAAAATCGAGTACAATAAAATAAGAATTGAAAGATTCGGCAAATTATATTCCGCACAAGGCGATGCCATTAACGGTGGGGTCAGGTTTTATGCTGACGCGTAAGTTCACATTCAGCTGCAGTAGCTATTCGGATTAATACAGTTTGCCCTCGGTTAAAATTAATCGATAATTACTGGTGTATTCGACAGAAATTAGTGGAAATTTCATTAAAGTCGTAAGGTTACGTGTTGTTCTAGAAGTATCTTTAGTAAATCAACTGCTCGCAGATGTGAAAAGGGTTTGTATTTCTAAGTGGTCGTAATTCTGTCATTTGTGAAAGAGAGAAAACAAAACGTTTGTTGAAATTCTCGGTTTAAATGACTAAAGGATTTTTCCCGACAGAATATAAGTTTATCATCTGTTATCGAAACACATATAGTCGTTGATATTTGCCATCATTTGAAGAAAACAACCAATCTTTTATCGAGAAAAATGTACGAAAAACAGTACACATATTTTCGGATTAAAACAACAAGCAACAGATTAATGTTCGACATACTGAAACTTTACTGCACACGAAAATAGTAACTTCACCTAGGATGATGTCAGCCTATTTCATGGAGTATGCTTACTTACGTTGGTTCGCGGTTAAGGTCCACTAGTCCACTCGGACGGAGATGTGTTCTCCAGTTGGTCTGACGTTTTGTTGTTATGCAGGATGTTCCATTTTCTGTCTGGCAGTGATTTCAACTTACGCTGTTAGTAAAATGGGTGGCGAAATTTACCTAAATAAGTATGCATACAGGTTATCCCAAAAAGTGGTTTATTGAGAAAGACATTTTTCTAGCGATAAAACGTAGAAAAATCCTTTGGTCTTTAGGTTTTGCATTCAAGTTACAAACATTTCCCCACCGACAGAATGCCATCGGCAATTTGGAAAGAAATGTTGTGGATCTGCACAAAAGTTCGGAGGCTCATATGCTCTGAGAAATATCAGTAGACATAATGGTCAAAGCAAGGTTAAAAACTACTGAAATTGTGTAGCCTATTTGGACCTTAGAGTCAAGGGAACGGTGTTACAGAAGAATAACTTGGAAACTGGTGACTAGGATTGCGATATGTAATTTCCGAAATGATGTCTGGCCTACTTCATGTTTGTTACATGCCCACCACGAACCAGCAGAACGCGCTTTCACAACAAATATCATACACGACTTACCAAACTCATTGCCCGGTGAAATAAAACAGCCGAAGGATCCAAAGAGAATTTAAGTCCACCAATTACCTGGTTGCTGGAGGTACTTGCAGGGAATTTCGGCCAAACAAATCTCTTCGAAACACTGATATTGTTGATATACGTGGTTCACTATAGTCTGCTAGAACTGTGATCTTTGATCTGTTGCATATTGCGCAATGCATCAGTGGATCAAAAGAAAACCACCTGCCACGATTTAGCGAAGAACTTAGTTATCTAAGGAAAACGCTTTCCACAAGTAGACGTATTTGAGTACGTTTATTATACAGTAATATAGCAGGAAAACTCCAAGAAGTATGTCTTCATCCTGCCCCTAAACCCGAAATGTATTAACTTTAAAAACGGCACATGAGGTAGATGGTTTCCCAAACAACTTTTCGGTCACTGTTAAACGACCTTCTTAGCATTCGCTGACTTATGACGCATGGATCATTCGAAATATCCACGGAGGCGACAAAAGATAGCTGTCCACTGGTAAGTAAGAGACAAGTTCCATAAATAATCAATCTCTTCAGGCTTTGTTTTTTAGGTTTTCAAGCCCTTCTGCTAAGTTGCACACTGATACACTTGTGAATCAAAAACCCGAGATACCAAACAGCTGTTTCACACACTAGTCTGGGGATTTGTTATTCCCTACATTTTGTGTACGGCATTAAAATATTGGAAACAAAATTCATGTTAGAATATGATTACTGTACGTTACCTAGGCAACAGCTTAAAAGAGATCTCATCATATGGGCTCCTGTCTCAGACATTTCAAATTCTCGATTACTTACTTCTTTGGAGAACAGTTAAAACTAAAATCAAGAAACATTTTAGTTGGAGGAAAGTTTGAGTTAATTTTGATTAGTTCTTCTCAAAGGATCAGCAGGTAGAACCTGGCTGAATTTGGCCGGAGAAACACTGATATGCTGCATTATTTACCTTAAGGATATTTATTAACGATATACGTAAACCATGTCCCAGTGGGACTCCGGTGCTAAGGTGAAAAAATGTAAATCGAAAATCTCGACCACCAGGGAGTCTGAGCCGACACTTGGAGGCATGCGTAGCATCAGGTTCTCATGAAACGATTTCTTTTTCGTAATCGATATTCGCTTCGAAACCAGGCCATTTCTTACTGATGTATATGAAGATCCAAACTCCATAGATAGTCCACATAGTCTTTGTTTTTCCTGAACCTCCCATGGCAAGTTAGTTCGTTATAAGACTTTTATTTTAATCGGGTGGCAATTTGTTGTGCAAGCCCAAGTGAAGCCGAGACACCAAGCTTTAATTCTGAACATTTGTGTTCGTGGCAGTTCAGATTGTTATATTTTCCAAAGTCCTCATTCCTGTGCTTGGTGGTTAGATTCCCGACTTTTCATCGGAAGCCTAGTTGATTATACCAGTGCGCACCTCAGATTTGGTATACAATTCAGCAATGCTGATCTTTGCCAAACGAAAATTGGGATAGATTAAGTAGTGTCAACTTCGCGATTTTAAATACTGAGTTGAGTTGAAACTATTGGAATGAAAAGAGACTCACAAGCACACCTTTGACACTCATGAAGAATGTGTAACTCATGAAGAAATTCGTATTTATCAGAAACCAAATTTTTCTTAAAAACTCATAATCAGTTATCGTTTTGGCTAACAACAGCAACTCCTCTCAGGGCAGATTTGCTGGGGTCACATACACACACGCGCGCACATAGCGCAACACTTTGCCAGTACGCTGCCTGTATATTTTGCTTTTATTTGACATTTCTGAGTGTTTGGATAGACAAAAACATTGACCAACGAAGCCATTTTTATTGGGGAAAACAAAATAGATGCGGCTCACAAGTAAGCAAGAAAACATTTCGTGATTTGCTTTCTTAAGAAACAGACTAAACCGTTTTGATCCATAAAAATTAAACTAAGGAATAAAGTTTTCCAATCAAGTTATTTGACAGATTCATATAGAATCTTAAAGATTGCATTGTCAAGTGTCACTGCCCGAGGCTGTCATCGGACCCACCGAGAACTATGGTTGGTTGTCAGAGTTGGGAGGAAAAGCTGCCCTAGGAACGAATGGACATTGACGACAATATTTCGTTTACCAGACGCATGAGGAATCTAGAAAAACAATTTTTGTATCTTTTACTTCCTTTGCCAACGAAATAACAACGTGCATGATTTTTTTCAGGAAGTAGTTCGCGAGCAACAGAGGGCTGCCAAGTGGGGAATTTGACCGGCGGCGGGGGGATTCGAAACCGCGACCTCTTAAACCGAACGCCACAACCTTACCCGACCGCCAACATTTAATCATATGTAGTGTTACTGATGCACACATATTTCTGTACCAGAATTTCCGCTCTGAACAAACTCAGACACCTTCTGTCTATCCGAAAGATAGTTACTGTGCTTGGTGTGCTCATTTGCTCACTTGTGTTGCGTTCTGCTTGTTCTGTACGAGATCATTAAAAACTAGGAACCTCAGGGAATATATAGAAATCGCTTCGCTCTGTTATCCGGAGGTCAAAATTTCCCTTTCGGTAATCATTTCTGACTTCGGGCAATAGCTAAGCAGTAAAGAACACCGGCCGTTAATCCCATGAAATGCACAAGCGTGAAATTTCGTAAACTGTGCCAGAATATCAACACCACAAAGCATCCATGCGCTCATCTATCCGAATTCTTGCTCATTCACCTACGGGCCTATTTATTCAATAACCCAGAATCTGTGTACATGGCTCAGACATAGAGCATTGCATTCACCACTGTCCGCCAATTTAAGCTGCACTTTACAGATGCTTTCAAACAGCAACTAATCCCTAGCAGCTTCTCTCCAGATGTTATTGGAGGATTTGTTTATACCATCACTAGCCCAATCACATGTGACATTCACCAGTGTAAAATAAATTCAGGAACCAAATGCTTATCTCACATTTGACGGAAAGTCACTCATCATGTATAAGATAGCTTGGGTAGCTCTCTTACTCTCGCCAGGTCTCTGTGTGTTTGATTGTGCATTTACCGTCACGTCTGGTTCGCGTACACAACAGGGTGGATTGCTTGA
Source organism: Fasciolopsis buskii (assembly GCA_008360955.1). NCBI lineage: Eukaryota > Metazoa > Platyhelminthes > Trematoda > Plagiorchiida > Fasciolidae > Fasciolopsis > Fasciolopsis buskii. Next base: position 214,415 of record LUCM01003493.1, on the reverse strand, counting down.
AGAAAGTATCGGATAAAGATGCGTGATGCAGTTTACCCAAACTGACATTCAATGTGTCCGTTGCTGAGTATTCTAAATGTGGACAGAAGACAATCGTTTACTGTTTCACTAGAAACCCACGCCATGATAGGGTGTAACTCTTTCGGAAGTGAATAGGTGGTAGCATTTATTCACAATTTCAGGCAAAACGGCTAGTGATTTGGAATTCTCATGCGTGTGTTCGCAGCTCAAGCCTACTGGACAGACGATTACGACGCCTGGGCACATGAAAACTTAAACACGAAGATGGCTGACTTGGGATGTCTGCGTGTCTGAAGTTGTTTTCGTTGGTGTACGCAATGTAAACAACGCAGTACTTGATTTAACCGTCGCAAACCTGACTAGATGTACATGCATCGGCAAGAGCTTGATGACCCACTGTTCGTTTCTTTCGCTGAACAGATAGCAATTAGGGAAAGACAGAAATGAGAGGAATATTGAGGTTGAAGTTGAACTTGTCAGTGGCACTGGCCAGAAGCGATTTTGATGAGAAAAGTTTGGACTACTCGAAGATCGTTCCAGTTATGGAAGATCAAAATGATGCCTATCCTACGGTGTGTTCATTTATGTGTCTGTCTATATGTACAAGAAGGTGGCAAATCAAAATTAGTCCAAAGGAGCATAGTTGAACGCATACTGAGGACCGGCAATCGTGAGATATTCATTCTAAGTGACTAGTCGACAGTGCATGTAACACTGATTTGTTCGCCTCATTCAAATCAATGGATTGTTTCCGAAAATCTGGCTGGAATTGCACAATCTGCGTGCGTCCATTTACATGCGTACGCGCGTGCACGCATCCCAGTATTAATTTTACCTTAGGGAATTTATCTGTGTAATAATAGATATCATTATAAATCAGCTCTGGACCGGAATATGAAACTTGTTCGAACAGTTTTTTGGACTGGATAAGGGATGCTTAGCAAGCAAGAAAAAATGATTCTGCGGAAATCAAATCCAGGCGGCTGGCAAGAAATAAAATAACAAACTCAGCGATAATTAGTCCCAGCATTCTAGTCTGATGGCGATAAAACGTTCCAATTGATTGACATTTAGCACGTGACTCTACAATTCCATCACAGACCTATACCAACCACTAGCCACAGTGGCTGACAGAGAGAAAGCTAAGTGCTGATGTCATATTACAGAAGATTTGAAGTCTTTAAGTCCAGCCACCGAGCATCTGATGGAAAAATGAAAACGATTTGGCTGTGAAATTTTCCTCGTATATGATGATGATGGAAACGGTAGCTGAGAAGTAAATCAGAATTCCTGAATTTTTCATCACCATCTGCCTCCTAACCCCCCCTCCGACTGATCGAACATTGACAGATGCGTTATCAATCAAAATTAAAAGAGTGATAAATCATTTCATATATTGAAGCTCTGTTCGGAGTTATAAACGCAGGTTTTCAACTTTCATACAAATAAAATACAACCGAAATGTGCCCGAAATTTCTGGATCATTTTTAACTTTTGACAGAAAGCAAACCAACGCCCTATGGAGCGGTAAGGAGTCTTCATGGAACCTAACACGGAAAATATTACACAAGGCCGGAGCAAATAAGGGTTATTGCATTTTCTCCATAAAAATGGTGAAAACATGAAACAATTTTGCTCACTTCTTAAGGTATCTGACAGCAATTTAAGTACCAGCCAACATTGTCTAACTGTTCATCCTAAGGAAAAATCCGGAATTAATCTAATCAATTGCCTGGCTTTTGGTGATCATCGGTCTGGCTTAAGATGATCGTTTACAAACTTGTCAGTGCCTTTATCCGTCTTTTGCACTCACAGTCAGCTCGCTAATGACGAAGTCTCTGACTCACAACTGCATCGGATATTTTCAGTAATTTGGAAATGCGAGAATTCTATATCCCTTCCAGGCAAAGTTCGAAAGATAGCCACATTTACCATTTAGGGGTAACGGTTTTTAATAACTAGTAAACCTTAACCAAATAGTGTGGAACGCAATCCTGAGCAGGCTGGCTTACTCTAAGACTACAGCATAAAACACAACCTGTCCATCATTCACATTAGGATAGGAACTGAATGCTCAATCATGGTCCAAACAGAGTCTTGGCTCGTTGAACAAACTTGGATGAGTTTAGTGAAACCATTCTTCGGAGAGCAGCCACAGCAAGGATATAAAAATTTCTCACTAGGTTCGCGTAACAAAGTAGTTTGACAGGAAATCACGTTTGCTTTGCAGTAGGAGACAAAGAAAATCTGTGAAGTTCACTTTGAGTGTTCGACTGGTAACTCCGTTTTGGAAAGAAAAGCTGGGTAGATCTTTCGATAAAATCCCCTAGTGTCTTTGATTTTTTCTAAGGAGTGATGGTAATACGTATGAAATAGGACTTATTAGCTAGCTTTGAATAAAATGGGCGTATATATATATATATATATATATATAGACATGTAATTAGTAAATTGCAACCAATTTTCTATATCAAGCTTTGGTTTTGCTTCTTCGCATGAAGCATTTTGTTCGCTTATTCGGTGCGTTACTTCTCGCGTTCGTTATTCAAATTTGCAGGTACGCGTACTGAATAAACGTTTGTGTGTAACATACGCATGCTGCTCGTATTCAAACAGGTCCCATGTACATTTCGTACATAAGGACTTATTACCTCGTCTTATTCTACAGTGAATCAATTATTGAATGACGATAGTGATCAGAATGAAATTTACGGTTAGGAAATCCTGCATGATCGTAACTGATCTGACGATGTTACGCGAATAAGGTCCATGCTGATTATTCATTGTTTTTATCAAGTTCATGGACCATTTCATTGAAAGGCTAATGGCACTCAGATTGTGGACCTTCTGTTTTTTTGAACAGGTCTCAAATTTTTTGTCTTCCAACCATTCTTTTGTTGTCGCTGTGTGAAATCCTTCATGTGACATGTCGGACCTCTGTTCGCCTGGCAAATCAGTCATTTTGCGCAACAAAAAATAAACTCTTGATCTGCGAGGTTTCTTTTGACTGGCAGGTTGGTTTCCAGTCTTTCAGATCAAAGATACCACAGAATGACAGTGTTTCCAACTAGTCCGGTTTATTCTTTTTGGGTTCTTGATGTTCTCCTCGAGAATCTGACATGCATGTAATGCGATTGCAAACGTTTTAGCAAGACTATTGAACTGTTTCTTTAATAAAGTAGTAGTAGTAGTAGAAGTACCAGTAGTATCAGTAGTTGTTGTCGCTGTCATTTTTCCATGTTGTCGTTCATGTCAATATTATTACTGTTGTTATCTGACTTATGTTGGAAGTTCAGGAACGCTTAATACAATCGGAATTCACAGTAAACAGTCAATCCGTCAGTAAATTTAGTTGCCGCTAAGTCCATAATGAACTAAGTCCTAGAACTTAACCATTTAGATGTCAGATGAAAATAAATTTCAATTTTTCTTTTTCACCGTATAACGAATATGCAGATAGTAGGGAGAAAAACTTACCAGCAAAAGCATTGAAATTTCACCAAGCCCCGTGTTTTCCGCCATTCACACTTCCCAAGAGTCAGGAAATAGGCTCACACATTTCTGAATGTTCTAACTGAATCCAAATACTGATCTATTCAATTATTCCGAATTCTGTTGGTAGTACATGATTCGCAGAAGTGAAAAGCTTTCTCTGTACCGTTTTTTAAGAAGGTCCATATGTTGTCCTAGAGTTTATTTCGGAAATGCGCCCTCCTCTACCGACCACTGTACTACTAGAATTCGGGTAGAACATCGTCTGCGGGGAAATGAGTTTGTCAAGTTCCAGTTTATACTAACATTTTGCACATTTAGTCCAGTCTCAAATCCCTTTTCGTTTACTTACATAACTTGGATCTGTACAAAAGCTTAATTCCATGCCCATTACATCCTTACTTGAAAAGAATTCTGAGGCACGCTTGACCTTTGACCTCTTCTAGTTTGCCTCTTGGGTTTTCCAATTTGTGTGCATTTCAGTTGCCTCCATTTACTCATACGTTTTTTAGTTTGACCAACGAATTGATTGTACGTTGGCAGCAGATCGCTTTAACTAGAACTAGTAAAATGCTAGGCTGTCAGTATTTTGGGCTTTCTGTCTCGTGTTTAGGAAAACCCTGGAACCGAAGTATTTCTTCCGTCTAAGTCAGCCGGCGGTTGTCATAAATTGGGCCATTCACAGTAACTCGGAATCTGTTTGCAGAATTGTGAAAACCAAAAAATCGTATATCTTGGTTATCTATGTGTGAATACGATAACCGGGAGCACACTGAGACCCAATTTGTCGTTAAAATGCGTTTATATTTCACAAATGCGAACTACTTTGGCCCAGAAACCCTGATAAAGACAACTACAATTTGGTCCAAATTATCTCTTAATTCCTCCCGCACCTGATAACTGCAACTTACCGACAGAGTTCCTCTAATCTATTGCAGTCACTTTTAGAACCGAGTCAGATAGAAGTAACTTTGATGGTTGAACTACGTGAGAAAGTTCGAAGAGAAGTCACAGAAGCAGATAATCGATTGTCAGACAACTATTTTCATCAATGGGGTACGAGTAGACAGGCAGCTGATCTTCTGTTAGCCCTATTCCGTGCAGACCAAGCTGTGTTAACTGCCGACGAAATATCCACAGGAAAAGACCAATAATATTCTGACGCAACCTTATGATTCCAACAGAAGTGTTCAACTGTCTTCCAAGTGACATCTATCACAGTACAGGCGCCGTTTAAAAAAGTTGTGCAATGAAAGTCATGATAAACACTTCGTCTGATGCTCACTTCCGAGTATCTGATTTATCTAAATAAATGACTTGATAACTGGTTATCTGAAAATTACCATGCATGTACAACAATTTAGTATTGTTAACTGTCACGTAATCGGATCGAAAACTGTAATCTTCTACATATTGTAGTTTGGTTTGTTATAAACTGGACACTTAAAAGCCAGTCATCAGTTTCATTTCCACATTGTGTAGTTCATTCTAGTGAGGCGAAAGCGATGAACGATATATTGTTAACCTCCGACAAGACGAAACAGCCTGAAAGTCACGTAAGCAGAAACAACAGCCTGCCCCTGAATTAGCGTTCGGAACAAATAGAATAAACGGATAAATGGAGTTTCATTTTGATATAAAAGGTGCCGAGCAGTATCACTATCATGCACCTATTCACGAGAAGGTGGCAAACAGCCAATAATAAAAATGGAACCAAACGATTTTATACTTCTTTCCAGTAAGAGGAACAGACAATAGCAAAACGAGCTCGTCCTCAATGGTTTGTCCTCATGACAATACAACAGCGCAAATAACATGAAACTCGAAATTACAGCAAGTACCGCTTGAGTTTATCACTTGTCTCGTGTCAGTTTCATGTAATCCAGATTTCCTAGAAAAATCCAAAATAAGTGAAAATTCCACTTAGCTGTCTTTTTTAATTTGGATATTTCTCCTCTAGGGAAATAGAATGCCAGAAATTAATTATTCAATATTTAAAAATCAATAACCGATTACAATATCTTTGTAAAATGCCCTCGTTTAATCTACAACGTAGGATTTTCAAGGTTAAATTCCTCCTTTATCAAGAGGTTACTTTTTACGCTCAAATTTTAAAATATGTTTAGTAATCGATTTTGATTTTGTGGACTTTTCAGTTCAAAAATCTTTCTTACTTTGTATCTATGCTTTGCGATTGAATGAATTCCTGTCAATCCAAGTCTATCAGCAAACAAATCTGAAAATGCACACAGTAACCTGAGTAATTTACTCAGACCAAATAAACACAAAAAAACAATGCACCGTTTCACTGACTAAGTTAGGCTGAGGCTTGGTCATTATTGGTTTGATCAAAAAGTAGAAATTGGCAGACCCAGGCGAAGATCGAAGCAGATCATGAATTGCACTCACGCAACAGCATTACTAGGCTTGCTCCAGAACAGCAGAAAGGCCGGCAAAAACATATTCCGTGATTAATCACATTGTCTGCTCGGGTGAATCACAAATGCGCAAACACACCACAATCAATATTTGGTCTTGCTTTCTGAGGTTTGATTGCCTGAAGTCACGGATAAAGTTAGCTGCAATGTGCGAAATAACGCGTTCGCACTTAGTCATCACCAGTTAAATTTGTCCACCATCCCAGTTGCATCTACATGTTAAATTACTTTGTATATCTTCCACTAGTGGGTTAACATTCTTGCCAACTCAAAGTGAATCATGTGACGAAGAAAAACACTCCAGCCCCTAAATACTTGATTCCTGTTAGGTCAAAACTAAACGTAGTAGAAGATCTCGATTTTTCCACCTGAAATGACAAAAATCATGTAAACTTTACAACTGTTCTCGTTATGCTTACGTCTACCGAGAATTAAATATTGAACTTGTCCGGATGCTAAACGCCATTGCTGTCTTAGGGAAGCTAACCAAAAAACCACGGCCACATGCCCAGTTCTTCCGGTAAACTGCGAGAACTAGTTGACGATAAATGGGCTTTATCAACAAAATATTTGCGTGATTTGATAACCCAGATGTAGGGCATAATTCCACTGCCCTAGACTCTGATTACCTCATATGAGAATTTGTAGACAAAATAACTATTTATGCCTCTGTGCATGTGTCATCACTGGTTGCTGTTTTCATATGACGTAGTTTGCCAGTTTTGAAACAGAACTGTGGCAAGTCAGCAGGTGTGCCTCAGGGGTTGTGTTTGAATGAGTAAACTTAAGCATAATGGGCTCGAATTTACTGAAGAAGAGGCCAGGGAAAACTTGCCTTCGCTTAGTAACCTTACTTTACACAAAAGTTTGCATGATTCCGTTGCTATCACAGTGGTGTAGCGTGTGGCCCAACAACAAAGGAAGGTCTTAATGGCCCGTGTTCTGCTAAACCGTTAACCCCTACTTCAAGGTGCAGATGAACCGACTAGCTGGCCACCGGCTATCGTGAGACAAAACACTTGCATGCGATTTCCAGGTGGCTGATCGGTGGTGACAAATGATTCCTAGAATTAAAAGGTCATCGATTAGTACAATAGTCCGAAGACTGCATAACCATAAACCTCACTGATCATACAGAGACTGGCTCGAGCTTTCCCACCAACCGCGATTTCATCTCGTACGTAACCGTATGTGTGCTCAGACTTGTGCCATCTCCATTCTTGTTACAAACTTTCTCATTCATCTGAAGCCTTGATTGCCGGCGTTAACAGTGTTGTCTAAAAGCGAGATCCCTCTCCTCATTTTTCGTAGTCTTCTCTCTACTGATAAGCCCCAATAACCAGACATACTTCTGCTATCAGATGATCTTATTCGTTTTCGATATACTGTGAAACAAGCCATATTTAGTAATGCGCATAGAATGGTTTATACTGCTTAGTTCGTATACGAAAGATAATCGCTACTTTTGTGAGCTACTTATGGTAAACTTACACTAATCATTCCATCCGTGCTCGCCCGTCAAAGACCCTGAAGTTTATTGTATGCTATTCTATGACCCCGACACTTCGACTTTTGGCCGCTGGTGTCAGTGCGAGTCTCACCAGTGAATTTAAATCTTAGAACAGTCAGTTGGTTATCCTCCAATTTTTGACAACTCACAACTGGGAACATTCTGTTTCCTAATATATAATGCAAATGACCATTTGCAAGTAAATATGAAGTAAACCGTGTATAAAACAGCTAAAACTTACTGACGGTAACTACCCCTGAATTTCAATTTCGTCAGCCATTCTGTCCAAGGCATTCACTTGTGTTTTTGAATCTCACATTGCGCGCCTTTGAAATAAGGCCAAGTCAAAATTTATCCATTCGTTCAAATGGCAAAGAAGAATGTTATCAGATTACTTGCTATTGTCTCGAACACAAGGATTTACATTAAAGCTTCTATATTGTTTATACACTTGCCATGAGTTTCTGTCCGAAGTCAACCGCCTTTGACGTTCCCTGAAATATTTGCTGTGACCTAGGAGATAAGCTGTTCCAGTTCTTGTTCTGTACTACAGGTTCGAAAACAGATTGGATCACAATAGACTCCGGAAAATCTGCTGTAACTTTGCTCTTCGGCAGCACAGTTCCCACCGTCCATACACACCAATAACGATAATACAAATGCGCGGAAATTGGCCTGGTGTGAGTCAGAGAAGACTTGGCCATAGCTTAGCAGTGCCCTATAAGACTGTGTCCCACCTAATTTACGAAGAAGCCTAGAAGAACTTATCCTTGAAGGATTTATTACAGAAAATAATCGGGTTTTTTGGATCTGAGTGACATTTGAGTGATTCATCTCAGGTCGGATAAGAATGGTCATTCAGGATTTTTGATGAGAATTATCCACATAGAATTTTGTTCTGGAACTCTGTGGCGCTGATGCGATCAACTAAAGAAAAAAAGAGAAAAATTAAAAAGAAGCCAAGGGAAAACAGTTAACATTCTCTTGTAACTAGTTCGGGAATAGCTACAGAGGAGCACCTGGGTGGGAATAGCAAGAACCAGCCTTAGGAGCAACATGGAACTGACTTAGTTTGAAATAATTTCTCTGGCTTAAGATAGGTTGCCCAGGTCATTGTTAGCCAATGCGCGACTTCATGCGGCCAAATGCAGTGAATGTTTTCACGAGGGTCTGTGACTGTTTCCAAATCGTTCAACCGAAATCAAGGGTCTGCAAATCGTAATTATTCGTTTTTACACATTTTGACATGATAGTACAGTGTTACTTGTAGTTTTTGCTAACTAAGATGTCAAGGCTACACCATTTTAGGAAAATGGACTATCAATTTATACATGATGTACTGCGTCGGATGCTTACATTATCAATAAGCAATTTTTCATGTGATTAGCTGAGAGCCAGCATTACATCAAATTTCACCTATCCATTTAATACGAACCTCGGAGAGCGCATTTTCACATAACATGTGATCCAAGCATTCACTGTTATTTATAATGAGATATAAGATTGCCCTCTTTGTTTGTCTTCTTCTGTCCAACTAAGGATCTTATCCATCAAAAAACAATAACCACCGATCAACAACTACAAGGATTCATTATTAGAATTTCAGTTAACTACTCAAAAGAATTTCTCTTCATAAGAAATACAAGAGGATTACACGAAGACATTGTTGAAAATTTATTCTTTGGAATGAGTTGACTCTTGTTTTTTTACCTAACCTGATCAGATATGCATTATTGATGCCTACTTGACAAGAATGAGACAACCTTAAGAAGTGTTACAGTAATTTTTGGTAGTGATTCAGGGATGACAACTGAGTTAGTCATTCAAAAATGGAATTCTAATTAGTCAGTAAAAAAAATTTGCTAAATTAGCATGCTCATCTCTTTTATGACTATTTCAAGGCATTTGTAAACTTATCTAATTACAGCTGATCATTTATTCACCGGCGCACCTGCAAACGAAAATTAGTCACCGCCCTCGAGTTCCGTATAATTTGCATTTCTGGGCGAAATAAAACGATCATTTTTGATTAGCATTACCTTAGTCATAAAAAGCATAAGTTTTTGGTAAAATTAAATCCTGAAGGGAAACGAAAGTATTACGGCAACGAATTTGTGATACCCATTGGTTTTTGTGCAAATGAGGTAAGGTAATAATGGGAGGGGCGCCGTCTGTGACTGGCAGTCTTAACACACGGTTCGGGGACGTTCTCTACAAGATTTCTGAGCACATTATCACTTTAGAGCCATTGTTGATTTGAGGTATCCCATCGTTCAGTCCAGTACTCATGTGTTCTCTATCCTCGATACAACTTTCCAGTCAGATTGGTCTAAATGATTTCCATTGGGTTGGTTCTTGTTGCAAAATATTACGAAAAGTTTTGTTTTAGTTTCTTCCGTAAGGTTTTGCATAATAATGCTGAAAACTGTTCGATCAAATTTATCCGCGCGGTTTACAATAGCACGCAGCGATCAAGGGATTTCGAGCCAAGAAACCAGAAGTCAAGCTTATCAAACTTTAGAACAATGGTCTGGCGAAACAAATGTTTTTCAGTAATTCATTCTCAAGCCCAGCTAAATCGTTTGGCCCTTACACCTCAAATGCCGTGCCCCATAGTTGACAAAGGCCGAATGTTTGCATCATTCAGTCATCCACAGTCTGTGAGTTCATCAGTTACATGAAAATGACAGGTTGACTGGTGCTATTCATGTCCAACTGCATGATCTGTTTTTTATTACCTCCATGCAATCTGTAAATGGCTTGAGAAAGAATTACTGAAAAACAGTTGTCTCGCCCAACTGTTGTAGTACAAACTATTGTGGGCACTTTTCCTGCACTGAAACAATCAATATCAAACTGTTTGCCTTGGGGGTAGGCTAATTAGTTGTCTTCTATCTTTCTGCTCTGATTGCTTAATAAACCATAACACGGTAAGTGGAAGAAAACAGGTGAAGCTTCAATGAACAGCGCGGGATCCGAACCCATATATCAACTCAATCCTTGTTTGAGCACCACGTCACTTCTGTACTGATGCGTTAACAAGTGTTTCCATCCGGTTTGTGTGATGACTACAAATGAGTGAGAATTATGTCGCTGTTCATAATTTACACACTGAAGTTTGTTCCACCCTTGTCAAGTCTGGCTGACCCAATTCGTTGGCGCTCGTTGGTTACTTCGTATGTGCCGCATTCTAGTGCGCTGAACTTTTCGTTTTGGAATCCCAATGTTAAAGGGCATCAGGCAACGGGCAATGGCAACTACCAACTTATCATTAATGAATGATGATGTCTTTATCCAACTGTCACGTTATCGTTATCGCATGTTTATATAAGTTAAACAAGCCTGATAAGATCCTAAACAGATGTAGTTCTCACGCTGGTCCGTTACCTCATTAATTGCCTCTCGGTTAGACCTCCTAAACTGGCCAACAATGAACCCATAGCAGCCTTTCTGGATGCAGATTCCATGCCACAGTTAAGCGTCAAGATCAGAAAGCGGAGCAGCAGCATCGCTCATCGTCACGTTACTTCGTTCCCGAAGAAGCCAAAGTGATGCTATTAATTTATCGAGATATATCTTCCATTTTGCTCCATATTTTCTTTTTCTAAAAGCTGTGCAACAGTTGCTAGTTGTTTGCCACCCACTGGTGGGAATATTGGAGTAAAAGGTTTATTAGAAAATAGGACCAGAATACATAAAAGCCTAGGTTCAGAAGAACGACTTGCACAGTCGAAGCCAAATGGGATCCATCTTCTGATGTTTCTGCACAAATAAGGTGTACACACAGATGACATTGTGTTATACCAACCACTGGACTGTGCTAGCCGGCGCTGTGAAGAATGTAGTTCCCAGAGTAGAGTATAGTCGAACCACCACTGTGTGCGTCGAGAATGCGGAACGAAAGATACGATAATAGTGTTTGTTGTACACCTATTCATGTATGCTTGCTGACTGTTTAAGATTCAACAGAAACCGATCAATCAAACTGAGAGCAAATAGGTTGAAGTGGAAATCATGTGATGAAGCATTTATCTCGTTATGGCATTCCCAAACAGTTATAAAAATAATTTATTGAATACAATCAACGCCAAATTTACATCTGAAGGTTTAGATTTTATCTTTTACTTCTTTTGTTAATGAAATAACAATGTACATCAATTTTCAGGAAGAAGGTCGCGGCCAACCGAAGACTGCCAAGTGGGGAAGTTGACCGGCGGTGGGAGGATGCGAAGTCGCGACCTTAACGTCCGACCGCCACGAACCTATCGGCTTGGCTACCGCCGGCGTTAAGCTGTATTCACTAACATCACTGGTTATCAACGTCGACTTTCAGTGATTAGCTCAACTTCTTTCATGCATAGTGAAGTGAACGGTAGTTAACTTAAAAATCCTCTCAAATTCGCTCTGATACCATCAGGTAAGAAGCACTATTGCGATCTCCATCAATTCCCATTACCAAATCCGCTATGGTTTAAAAGTAGAAAAATGAAGAATGCACAATATTTGGAATCACAGCGAAGACCGATAAGCATGGGCGTATTTTCTCTAACATCTAAGCACATTATTCCCCGGCAAATAGCACTTTCGCAGGAATTATCCGGCAGGATGAACTTTGAGGATTCGATCGCGACTCATGGTATGCTGACCTCTAGATGCGATGCATGCAATCACGCTGTTCTTTGCCCACAGAATTCAACCCCTTTTTCACAGTTTGAAACTCCATAAGGGCTGTTTCAGCTTCAGATTTATGAGATCGAGTCAAGGAGGCAATTCGCCGAGTTGGTAGGGAATAAACTGATCATCTTTTTGCTTTTCACTCAATAGCCGGCTACCAAGTAGCCCAAGCAAATAACCGTTAGAGTGCAAATAGCGAGCAAACCACCTCGTGTACGACGTTCGCAATGAAGTGCCGACTTAGAAAACGTATCTGAATTTCTGACTTTTCTGACAAACTCGTCCTTCTCTAAATTATACATGTAGTAAAGGTCGGCTAAGAAATCACTTGGCCATGGCAATGCTTCGTGCATCAAACCACAGAAAAAGGCCAAAGTAGTGTTTTGATCACATACAAGAAAACGTGGGCATACTTGGATCAGCGGTTAGGTGAAATCACTTTTCCACTAAACATTAGTAATTTTCGGTCGAATATGTCACTTGGGTATGCGATAGGTAAATTTATTATCCGTTATTTAGCCCAAAAGCTACTGATTAGACAGACTGCTCAAATCATAGATGAAAACGGCATGCATACAAATAATCACTCTTTGCTGTTAAACCCCTAAAAAAGAAAATTTATTGTGGTATACAAAAATGCTCGGAACTGTGGTAGATCGAGTGATTTACTCGACCTCTAAAACCAACAGTTTCAATAGTCTTGTATTCCTAATGAAAAGAAAAATAAGTTTATGATAAACATTGGAACTTGAAAATATTCAGGAGACAACAGCGGCCCTTAGAACATCACTCCGGAGTCAAATAGACGGTGCTGACACGTCAAACTCTCCAGAGTCCTTTTCATTTCCTTCATTGTTAATTGGTTTCACGAGCTAATTAACATTCATTTGGGCCCTTAACCATCCACAGCGATTGCATTCCAACTCCGAATGTGCGCGTGCATCGCGTGCTTACGGACAAACGAGACAACACAAATAAACGAGGGTCGACGTGTGCAACAAAAATTCATTAAACGTTTCTTTACCAGGACGTTACTACCATAAATTGCATTAAAAAGGAATAATTTTGTGCTCACATTCAAACTGCTTGGAGAAAAAGTCAAGTCGTTTACTTGATTAGTTTTTTTGCCAACGTAACTACGCGTCTCGTAGTCCTGTATTTACAATCATCTAACGAAACTGAAAGGTAGCAGTCCAAACATGCGCAACGCAGGGTAGTCCGTATCTAATGAACTAAAGAACTTGAGAAGAGTTGAGGAAAATTAGCGGGGGTAGAACAGGATTATAAGAGAACTCATGTTTGTTTTTATTCCATATTGCTTCTGTTTCAAAAAAATTCGGATGAAAAAACGAGCTATCCAGTACGGGAAATTACACGTTTACCCTTCGAACTGGATGACAGCGCATATCGTAGGGCAACTTGAAACTACAGGTGGCTTCTGCAAAGTCCGCAATCGCGCTTGCAGTATCAGATGTAGTACAGTGAACATGGGTTACACAAATGTCGGGTCCGCACAAGGCACCTTTATTATTTTCTACAATACTCTCAAGGTTCTTAAACAGTTATAACTGCTGCCAGGCTACTAATTGAAGTCATTATCATCTTACTTGATTAAACAGAATTCTGCTAGCATATAGATGGCTAACAAAATAAAACTGAATCATTTTAAGACGAAACAGTAAAAAATCGTACTGACTGAAGCCTGACAATGAGGATGACAATTCTCGTTCCACATCTACAAAGATCATTACTCTGATCAGAATCAGACAGTTATCTAGGATTTCTGGGCTTATATATTGACCATGCGCAATACTAAAATATTCTTGATATTCATAACTGAACGTCTTAAATAGTATAAACAATTTCCGGAGTTCGCTCGGCGAACCATATGTCCAGCTGGTTAAAAACAATTGAATTCCTTCTGACAGAAATCGAACATCTTAACTGCTTCATTTCTGCTGGACTGTAACCTCTGTACTTTGGAATAATTTTTAACCGACAGCTTTGGGCATAGTTGAATCGAAAACCTAGAAGCATGAAATTCATTTTCACATGACTGCTGCGGTACCAACGGAAACAAAGGTCAGGCAACTGTTTTGCATTTATGTATTTCCGTTCTCCTGTTGACATTATGTATTATTGCATTGGGGCTATCTAGACCTCACCGATCTTGGACTAGTTAACCAGGAAGAGCACGCATGTGATCATCGTTTTAGATACCAGTAGCAAAATAATAAATGCGTCACGTGAAGTAAACCAAGGTGAGTTTATCATTCCCTGGTTCTTTTAATACCTTAGATTTCGTTTTCTTCCTCTCCCGCTGGTCTTTTGGACAATAAACCTATATATATGTGTGTATATATATATATATTAAGTGTAATGTCACTGAGCCTCATAGAGTTGTCGATCCCGTACACAAGGTTAAACAGTCGATGGTGAAGACGGAGAACAATGAACTTATCTCATTTCTTGATTTTCTACTTGCCAGGAATAACAGCAAACTGAATCGGCGGAGTGTATCTGGCAAACTTACTTGGATTCCACATAGACTGAATGTTCCTGGCCTCACCATGATGTACACGAAACAAAAAATGGTAGTCTACTTAGCAGGATAAGCCAGGACGGTTTGCTCAGACAAAATTTAAAAAAAATCAGAGATTGTTAGGATACGCAATAAACCACCTGAAAGGTATACATTCCGAAAAGTCCACTTCTTTTATCATTGAAAGCTGTTTTAGACTTTTCAAGAAATGAGTTCCCAAGGTAGTCCAGGTTGCCGTCAAAGCTGAGGAGTGTGATAAATTCCATCCAGTCCAGCTTATCGCCCGTCAACGAATCAAAGACTACCTCTCACGATCAGACTACATCTGAATGGATTCACTAGTTTGCTCGTTCCTGTAGAGCCGTTTGCACTGGTCGTAGCGTTAGACAGTTAATCACACGGATATAAGAAAACCAAGCTGTTTCGCTATGGTGGGAGGCAGTGAAGGTTATCCGAAGACAGCATTTGTAAATCCGTGTGAATTACTTAACGAGATTCCTATCAGTCTTCGATATCAGTTGGGAAGTAATTTTGTGTGTGGTTGAAACAGTGGTCATGCAAATCCGAATTGCGCAAAATGGTACTTCGTAATATTTACGTGCTTTGGCCGCAAAGTGTGGCGTGGCCAAATTCTCCAGGAGCAGGACAATTGACATCAAACCGTGAAACAACATTGAAACCACAACGACGGTTTATTGAGCATCCTTGAATACTTTCATCCCTTCTGCTTTGGTCTGACATCGCCTTGCTAATTCGACCTTGTTGGCCATATTACTATGCACAACTGAGAATGGATAAGTGAAATGGGCTCTTTGCTTTGCCCGTCTTGATAGGTAATTTTTATGAAAGTGTTTTAAATTGTTTGTTTCAGCAGCTCTGGACGAGTAACTACATGGCTGTCTTTTTGGACACGTCGGAAATGGTGAGGAGATCACCGTCACATGATCAGCTAATAAAGTTTATCAAGTGTCAAAGTCATGTCCAGTGACCCACAACGATGAAACTACTGGAGTAGCAACTGAAGTCTACGGGACCCGTCGGTAATATGCAAAATTTAAGGTGTATATTGAAGCGTCATATTTTGTTGTTAATAAAACAGTTTGTTTCCATTCACAGAAACGATTCAGAGGCAGACTCGCGATCCTCATCCGCGAAGTATGGCAGATATAGACTAAAACCGATGAGTTCTGAAAATGAAGTGAAACCGATGTAGAAATTGGGCAGTTCTCCTATTTGTTTACCGGTTTTACTAAAAACAATCCTCAACACCGAGAGGGAAGGGTTATTTAAGGTCAAAAAGAAGGGTATTGGCCGATCTAGTTCTCCCCTAGGCCCACCGCGAATGCGTCTTCGATTCGGCTTATTAATTAGAGATGCATGAGAATTGTATGCAAAAATAAGACATTCTGGTATGCGATTTTTCTTTAAATTTAGGGTTTGCCAATTAGCATCAGCGCAGCGTTTATTCGTACACCACCTCCTATTATGACGTCCCAGCGGGAAAAGAGTTTCCCCAGCCAATTCAAAACATTTCCAAACAATAATTTATTCTCTTCCCGCGAGGAAAAAACAAACTACTGCTAGTGATTAATGATGCTTGAAGACTGCCTAATGTCTAGTCTGTGCCAAGAGCTAAATGATCCGAAATTCTTTCCTTTGAAGATTATTTAATCTAACGCCCACAACGGGACAAAATTTCATGTCCGTTGCATTGTTGACCCGAATATGGAAACAAGTCCGGAAAAAACACTCTCATTTGCAACCTTGTCTATTTGTGTTCAGACCAACGGTGCATAATTATGTTAGCAGCACAAGCGACTGGTAATGCACAAGTCCCGCGAGTTGAATTTACGCCCACTGAGCTAGTGAACATATTCAATCGTGAATTCTTATGTGCATACATTTATTGCAGTCTCATTTCTTTGATTATCTTTTTGATAATTGAGGTGGTCATTTTGGGCGAAACCGTAATATTGATAACTTCATCACGAGTTAAAAATCATTACGAGGATCCTCGTCAATGGAAAATCATTTTACTTAAGGTTTCGAAAAGTGGACCACGAATCTGGTGACATTCGCCCATAATCCACTAAGGTAGCAACGCGGACTGTTTCAAAGACCAATGCACTTGGGACGACAATATCTGTTCTTAGTAATTTGTCCTTGGACACTTGGTTAGTAAGACGGAAGGAAGATGTCATTCGTTAACACATGGTACGCCAAGTTTAATTTTTTCAATACTCAATGAGTAAATGGGTTGGGTTTGCAGATTACATCTTGTGATTTCATGCCGAGGTAGACAAAGGCAACAAGTCGTCAGGAAATATTTGTCCAAGAGGTATTTGGCTTTTACCGTATGACTATGATCGACAGAGGAAAAGCTTCTGCCGTCTATCAGTTGTCCTTTCGAAGTGTATTTTTCAATTTGCAAATGATGCGTTCTGGGATTCACCGTTGCTCTCATCCGCACACGATAAGATCCAGGACGGATTTCAAATAAATGAGCCTAATAGCGAATAGTCTTTTTATTTCCGCAGCATAAACTTATTAACTTAGTGAATAAATGGAAACTACTGGTAGCAAGCATATTTGGTGCAATCAGACAAAATTTTGATTTATCAGTAGACTGATCATTGGAGAGCATCAATGGACATTTCTGACGCTCTCTCAGTCCAGCTAGATTGGAAACACGATCGCGGAAGTGTATAGGGATGCACGAGTTTTAAGCTTGCACACTGAGGACTCTTGTCATCGGCGTGACTCAATCCGGAGAAACTTGAATCCAGAACTTTATGTGTAGTGTTTGGTTAACGACCGATTCGGATTAATCCGTGAAGTTTAATCCGTACATTTCTGGTCTTCTTCAGGCTGCACAGTCTGGTTTTGGTAACGGTTGTATAGTTTCCACTTAGAAGGTTGATTAAGTGCCCCTTTACTAGATCGAAGTCAATAATTTGCTGTGCAGCTGGACTCAAAGATACGCGCGAAGTATGCAGTTGCCATCCCGATAAAAGTTTTATGCCACAAAGGCTGAAACTTCTGCAGACTGCTTTCCAAACGCAATCATAAATACCTTCACCTAGATGTTTCATGGCCTATTTAAAACAGATCAGAGTGATGTCATGAGTTCAGCAAATTGGTTAATTATAAAGTGGATCATCTACTGTTGAATGAGAGGCTTCCAGGATTACCACTTGGTGTCCGTCCCTTTGTAACATGTGCAAGGTAAATTTGGCTGGTAGCAAATAGAACAAAACGCGGCTAGTTACGAGTCGCGTGCTCAAAACAAACATTTGTGGATCACGAAATATAATGGTCTCGAAGAGTATGTGGACCATTTTGAACTCATTGGGAAATTCCTACAAGCTATTTCGTTTCATCCAAGCTGAAGGTAAAATATCACTTAGGGAACAAAATCGCTTGTGATTCTAATTGTTCGGTGGTTCATAATCAACAACGGAGACTGATACACCTGACAAAACACTTTGAAGTAAGGATTAGCTGACCTTCAGTAGTACGCTATTTCACATATAATCCGGCAGATTCTCCGTGGTCTGTTTTGAAAATGTCATCAAATGGAATGGATAGTCGAGAGAAATTTTAGCTCTAGACCATAAAGTGTTACCAGTCTTTAATGGCCTGTTCCATGCTCTATTCAATGTTAGTGGCAAGAGGCCGCTTGGAAAAATCAGAATCTGTTCCCAAAGGCGTGTAATCGTGAGCAGTCGATTGCGTCTAACTAGATCGATTTTCTCCCGTATTTGCAAGAAGGGCTCGCGCAGTGACTATCTCAGTCGCGGAGTTACATTACCTATCCGAATTTTGTTGAAATGAGACCAGTTTGCTCCATATCCCTGTTTTCTTCGAGAAAGCAATACAGATTGTTCGAGAGAATTCTTTTTATCTTGGTAAGGTCGACCGTGGACTTGGATTTCTTTCGAGGATAAGATTTCTGCATCATCCATGTCCAGATGCAGCAGCGTTAAACGACAGCTCACGTTCAGTTTCACAGACTTTTAACCGTTTTGCTGTTGAGTTATTCATCTCATCAATTAGCCTTGCATCTTCAAAGTGGAAGTCGATTCGCCAAGACCACCATGCACATGTGCATGGAACTATTGCTTTTGCTGATCCGTCGGAACTACTTCGGCACTTTGGATAAAATTCGAGATGCATGAATTACGAAATCGCCCTAACAACTTCCAGAACCGTAGCAAATTTCACAAATCGATGACGATTTTTGAACCATTATTCCACTCTATTTTTCCAAAACGAGTGTCCAATGTTCTACCGTGAGATTGTAAGACCTGGTCCCTCCGGTTCGGGAATGCCCAGCTGCTGCCTCTATTTGATCATTGTTGTTTCGGAGAAATTGCCGGGGTCAGACAGGAACAGCGAACGGGCAATGCCAAGATGTGGCATCTTGTGTTGGGTGGTGATGGGACGTATGTCACCCAGGTACTCAGCCTAAAGCGTCCTTCATTGCTCGGGCATCCTTCGAGTGTTCCTGTCCATCGGCTACTTTCTTACTTCCTTCATCTTCAGTTCTATCTTTGACTATTTCTGTGACTTGTCTACGAGGAGTTCGGAAATTGTATTTTCAATCATTTTTGACAACGGTCACCGTGACCTGTAGGAGTTTATTAATTGGTTTTTGCTTGGTTACTCTGAGTAACGCGAGCAAGTTGGGTACACTCCAAAACCTAGGAATATTCGTTCAGTTACAATGTTTTCCATTGCATCGATATTCAGAATCTTGAAGCAAAGAATCAGCGGTAGAAAGTCACGAAACTGTCTGCTCCAAAAAAGTTTTCTTAATCTACACTTTTAAAACTCGTTTTACACTTTAATTATGGCGATAATGAAGTCTGCACATTGTTGCCAAACTGTTTAATACGTACTCCGCAGACTGATATTTTCAGACTGAACCAAGGGAAGACGGGCCCCCTTTCGAAAAAGGTTAGGAAAGTGATTCGTCGTTACCGGAAATCTCATTTAGCTTGCAAATTCAGAGGCGACATAAAGCGCATGGTACTGGGGTTCAGACGACACAAATCTGTGCGCTATTTTCTCAGAACGCGTTTGATCTTGCCTCGCGCGACTGTCACTGGGGCGAGAAACATTCAGTGTACACTCAATACTGTACTGTGGTCAGCAAAGGCTGTCGATAAATAAAATTCATGAGACCAAAATTCACATTGTTCTCTTAAGATTCATCCGATACATAGTATTCTGGATGTAAAAATGGAAAATGGATTAAACAGAAACAGGGATGTCGCAAATGCTGAAACGTATCAAATAGATTGTTTACATTTTTTGATAGTGACAGTAAAGTAATACTGTTTCACTGGACTTCTTCTCGACAGTGAGATGAACGTGTGAGGCATTCTCCGACTGCTCCTGGTACTTTTTTCAAATAATCTATTCTCAAAATGCATGATGGTATTTGAATTGTTCATAAATGCTTACAGTGACGCAAATTTCATTCCTAACAACGTCTAAATAACAACAAACAATGGGTGACGGTATTCAAACTGGATGGAGAGAGCCCAACAAGCTCAAATTTTTCAACAAAATTAAGACAAAAGGAGTCGTCAATCGCTTGTTACTATGTAACAATGTTTAAAGCTATGCTATTCGCAGAAAACAGCCGATCAGAAAAATCCATTAGTCAAACAAAACAAAAATTGAGAAGAAAGATCGTTGTTCAGATGAGTTATTTTTCGGACTACACTGTTGTCAATTCTATGGTCTATCCATCTGCACATTCCGGCTTCCTATTCGTCGTATCGTTGCTGACCTTGATTTTCTTTTCCTTTCCACGTCATGTTGAGTCGACCGCAATAAAAAAATTTCCAAGTGGTAGTTCTCCAATTCCAGCATCTTGTCTACAAGGGAATTTGCTGTGGAGCTCCATCTTGCCAGATAGATTTTATTTCCCCCGCAAATCTCCCACCATATCGACGTTGCTTTTCTCTTGAACGAACGCTGCCGACTGGTAAGCAGGACCTATTCGGTAAACTGTCCTAGTTGTTCCGGTAATATTCTGTCCCGATATCACCTTTCCCTAGTGCTCTTATGCTTGTCTTTTTAAAAATAATTTAACAATAAAGCTTCGTACTATCGTGCAATCTAAATTTTCCGTCAAACTAGCAAATGTTTGAAAGTTTCAGGTCATAAAACAAAAAACGACAGTGAATTTGGAGTGAATCACTTCTCCGTATTTCTCCCACCTTATTGATTCCGTCCGTCTTTATTTTGCTTGAAACGAAATTTTGTCAGCATAACCATGCGTTCTGTTTTATACTGCATTTGTGCCTCTATTTTACGCGGCAAAGAAAACTCGCTTTAACTGCAAAATACATAACCCCGCTTCCGCGAGCCTTATTAACATAACAAAGGCGACAAGACCACGCGATGTGAGACAGAACAGAAGCACAAGTGACATTACGAAACCCCTAACACCTTATTATTGATTATGTACATTAGCTCGTCACACCAACAACGTTCGGACAGGGTTATGTCAAACAAAATATGCCTATCTAAATGTGAATATGCAAACACTTACGATTTTGCGCGAAAGAAGACAACCCCTCCGTTCCTATTCACGATGGCAAGATAACCATATTTATCTACAACAAGTCCGCGTTGAACTCAGGAAACAGAAAGGTTTTTGTTCTGAGATTTACATGAAAAGAACCCGATTGAATTGAATTTATCCTTTCATTTTTTATTACTCAGGTATTTCCCAAGTCATGCTGTTCTTTGCTGTTTCTTTAAATATGTGGTTGCAGGTATCCCACCGGAAAAAGTAGTAATATGGGGAGGAATTTTGCACCCAGAGATAAGCTTTGCAGTTCGGGCATTTGCGTCTTAGAAGATTGGCGTACATCGGATAGTGTCTTTAAGTACACAAGAAACCCATTTTAAGGCACATGTAATATCTCTCTGGTATCCGTTCTCCAAATAAATTTCCAATATGAACTGTGGTAGTTCAATCACTTCTCAAACTCATGTCCATTAGGGAAGGAAAAATACTTTGTTAGTATTAGATCACTTTCCAGGGGTAAAATTCACTAATATGAGATGCTTGGCTAGAAAGTTCGATTCCTGTAGGATGAAAGGGACCGAATTATGTTGAGGAAATCATGATGCATATTAAGGAATCACACAGAGATCAACTCCTATGGTGTCCATTGTTCTCCGAGGCAGGCGTTGGTTCCAAAACAGGTAGAAAAGATCCCTCCATGACATTAGGAAAAACCAAGAAAAACTAAACCACTGGAATGTTCTGATCCCATTGTATGAGTTTATCCCGTTGGCGCTCTTCGGATCTCGCAATCCAATGGATAGATATATTAGTTGAAGTGGCTGGGCGGAATAGTCAGCAACTCAGTGACATTCGACATTTATCCTCATCTAAGTTATTATTTGATTTTTCATCCATTTGTTCACGCACCATGAATTCTACAATTTTCTTCGAACCAAGCAATGCCGCGGGGAAGCAGGCAACTAATTTGCGGCCCCTGGGTGTCAAACTAAAAGATGAACTGTGGTAATGCAGCAGATCGCCCATGGTCTCATTGAGCATTGTAGTCTCGGGAGTAAAGCATGTGTCGCGTCTGAGAATAAGTTCCAATCTGGTCCTGGCTGGTCCTGTTTGACCAAAGCGCGATCCTGATGGCAAGGTTCCCCGGGTGAAGCTGTTTATTCTACTAGCATCTAATGAATATGCTGCAACAGATTTAGTTAGCATATGTTCAACATCTGCAGTGAATAAACATTCAACTAAGCCAGGTTGTCTTGTGTATTTTCAGGCTGTTTGATGATCCAAAATTCCAACAGTGATGTTCTGCCAAAGCGGACCAGCTCAATGACAGTCTACTCATTGGATGTTCATATAACTCAACATAGGTTAGCCGAATAAGAAGAGAACTAATCTAAATGATCAGGAAGCATTTACCAAGACCGTTAATGCCGGTGGGACAGAAACAATAGATGACGGTCTTAGATCGCTGATACATGCAAGCCAACATGTCAATATAGACATGGTTTTTTTCAAATCGTTCATGGAATTAACTTAGCCCGAAAAACAGTTCCGCATGCACACTCACGAACGCAGAAGTTGCTAGTATTCATCTATTCGAATCCATTTTGTGCAAGCAGGAAAATTTTGTGTAAGCCCTGCTATCACCCCTATGACTCTATCCCCAATCGTATGAACTAAACGACTACGTCGTGCCGACTTTAAATCACCAACCTTCAACAAACATTAGTTAACTCCAAATGGTCATTGACCCAACTCCACACATCCATTTCAGTATGAGATGTAAAGTCTAGAGAATGAACCGTCGTAAACAGTTGCTTACTGTTGTCCTCATACTTCATTCCCTTTCGTTTAACCGCGCCTCGAACGCGATCGCTGAAACTAAGTTGGCATGACATGCCTACAGTCCATGACGTTTTAAAAGTGATTAAATTAAATCATTGATGGCCGGACTAATTGACTGAACAGGCCCATGAATTACAATGACTGTATAAAACACGAGTAAGCTTACTACAGGGACTTTTTGTTGTTAACTTATAATTTTCCCATAGTCCTTCGGTGACCATTGCAATAGAGCATTGCTGTCGTTACAAACCAACTATCGGGAAACCTTCAACAGACTTCTCAATTACTTTCAATAACCTGATTCTTAGTTCCGATTCGTCAGCTACTTCGCCAAACGGGTATCGTATAAAAAATATGGCCAAGTTCTAGAATTTCTCGTTTGCCCTGAAGAGAGTAATGGAAATAACGCAGAACTCTATCAGTTCAGCAATTATTTCATTGCACTCCAATGCTGTAAGTTATGAATATTATGTAAGAATTTGGAGTTGATTGTCTACTATTTTTCACCGAAGCCCAGATTACCTTCCCATTCTCTTTCTACCACCAAGAGTTAGCATTTTAGACCGAACTAATAGGGAAATGCCGGAAACTATACATTCGTTACATGAATCATTTCTCTGTAAATACGAGGTGATACCTTACAAAACCCAGTGACTAAAATTATTAAATAAACCGGCGTTAGTGTTAAACGAGCCATTGGGAGGTACTTCAGCGGGCTGGTTGTATCAACCATCAGTGTTCATCCAATATTCATTATCATTGTGATGTACGGTAAATTAATATTACTATGATTATTTAAGAAGAAACCTAATAACTATATAGCAGCGCGTCCATGTTTAAATCGAGGAAAAGCCGTATATTGAGGAATGCATCCCTTGGTCCAGAAACCAGTTGGCTCTTGGTAAATTCAGCTCTAATCGGCATCGATAAAAATAGGAGTTGTGACTGCTTCATGTTAGTGATTTCATATAATTTTCCATCGATTTCAACAGTCGTTAGGCTTTCTGAGTTGCAGGCGGTGAGTAGGAGCACTAAATCATACCACAAATAATTAGCAGCACCCACAGTAAAATATTATACTTTCAGATTTTTTACGGCCGTCGGGTAGTTTCGTATCACCGTGCATTAAACCTTTCAAAATTCATAATAAAAATATTAATACTAATTACGATTTCCAAATGATGGGTCATATAGTGATAGCGCATAACTTGACATTGAAAATCATGGAAGCACTGTACAGCTGTTTTATTCCTGTTAGGAATCATTAATAGTGCATTCCCACCATACCGGAAACATGACGTCAACCCGAGGCAAACGACTGTGAGTTGAAGACCTTAGCCATTAATCTGGCTGGGCTGATTCTCAATGGGTCCTGGAACATCACGACTGCATGATGCAGCATCTATATCTGTGACTGGTTTTCGCAGACCAACGACCTCTAAATGCACAAGACCAACGAATCTCTGGTAGAGAATTGTTTGGAAATTCATAATTAATTTTCTACCGGTGCAAATAATTTTAATGATAATACTACTGGGAAAGTCGGCTTGGTGCTTGACGTCATAGTACCACCTGATCGAGAAAATGATAAGCATACTAGATAACGACTTTTCTATTCATTTCACTAACTGCTTGCTGCACGACACTCACACCTTCAATTAATACTTCGATCCACAGAACTTTGTATTTACCTTTTATCTTTTTTTCTCGGTTCATTTCTCAATGAAACGATAGCAGCTGATTGATATATACGAAGCTGCGAAATTGATTGATCATGTGAGGAATTAGACCTGCCACCTTCATGTTAGGGTTCCTTCGTACTGATTGCTTGACCACAGCAAGTTATTCTGCTGGTGGTAAAGTCGTTTGCCATTTTCTTTGGAAATATGTTTATGAAGAGTAATCTCAGTTTGGTTGGAATCAAATTGTCTAGCTTAGTAAGACAAATCAGTGCCATCTTGTTGAACCCGCACTAGGAGAAGAGGCAGAACTTACCGTTGATGTCACTCAGTGCACTGCCATTTGCCGTGAACTCGTTAGCGTGGTTTGTTGGTTTCTTTGCGTATCATGTATGCAATGCTCGAATTCTAGTAGAATCGGTGGTTTCAGATGTCTCTGTGAGTAAGAAGCTGTGAAATTCTTACTCCGTTTGGCAGATACTTCAACACGTTTCATGATCTTTATCCGTTGATCGATTAATTTGTTTGTGTGGTATCCATTTATGTACCTATTTCCTCTCTCAATGGGATTGGTATTTTTCATCCTATGTGAGCAAAAGAAGTTAATGGGTAACAGTTGAACGCAGAAGACAGCAGATTTGTCTTCTAAGCAAATTAATACGTTCAAAGTCAGACTACTGGAGCCTAAAACGAAATAACTCATCGGAAGATTCAACACTGGATACTGGCGATTAGTGGCAACGGGGAGGCAGACTGATGGATGATTTCCAAACACAGTATTTTGTTCCGAATAGACATCTTGACAGTTTGGAACAATTAGGTTTCCACAAGAAAATACATAAACCACCGAGTCTAATGAGCAGTACTCCTTTCTCCACGGCGCTCACGCGCGTAAAATAAGTTAAAATATTTTGGATGCAGATGGCATCTTACTGTGCTTAAATCGCCAATATTTGAAGTTCGACCAGTATGGATTGCAACAAGGAATGAGGAATGTCCAAAACAATCAAAGCGGTAAAATTCTGACTGTCTACTTTCGATTTCTCCTCACAATCCTAGCTACAATTTGGATTAGAAACACATTTTGGAAGAAGCAAATCATTCCAACTTAGTAAATATTATCTGTTAAAGCACTCATTTAGTTGGTTTGTTATTTCAAACTTACCTTTGGTTGCCATATTCAAGCCCCAACCAGAATGCTCAATGGTTAGATTTCCAACTGAAGAGTAGAATAAGCCATGCTGACGCAATCGTCACTGTCAGTAAAAACCTTTATCGTTAACAAGGTCATCGGTTTCTCGTGTAGACAAACCTGTATTGCATCCAAACGGACAACATTGAAAGGGAATTGTGATATTCCAACTGAGGAGAAGAGTTGTTCCGTTCCAAACCGTTCCTCATTAATTGGTTACATTGTGCTCATAATCTTTGATCGAGTGTATTGTTCCCCTGTTTCGTATGCGGTTAGTATTCTGCACTCTACGATTTCTCGTTTTAATCCTCCACCACTACAGATCCTCAAATGCAGGCCACAACAAAAATTGTGATTACTAAAAATTAATTAAATACGATCTTATCCGATTATCTGTTGGTCGTTGACAGGTTGCCAAAAACGGAATCTGACTGAGCGCTATATGCCTGTGCCTCAGCAGTGTTTGTGTGCACTGGGTGAAATGAGCCGAGAAAAATAAGTGGCTATTCTGCATAGCCAGCAAACAAATTCTCGATATGGCCCCCATTCACGGCTTGCAGAGCACAGAAATGATTACCACTTCCGGTAGGAGGTTAAATGGAATCCGGTACTAATATGCCACGACTGTAAACACTGTTGAAGTCGGTTCATCATATACGTGACCAATCGATCAAGTGATGAATTGTGAACTCGCGTAGCAGTGAAAACAGGCCGAGGGACAGATTAATCGCAACGCATGTTCGTAAACGCAACGCGCTTTGGGCATTACGTTAGAATAGTTGGTCTAATACTAGTTTACGAAATCACTCGTTGAATGACAAGGGTGAGCGAAATTTTTCTAATGTCAGCTTGTTGCCCTTATCTTAACGAGAATGTCGCTGACCGACATACTTCGGTTTGTCTTGAGGCAGACTGAGCATCTCCGTTCAATTCGTTTCTTTGACAGGGTACAAACAACAACATACGTCTACCTATAAATAAGATGCGATGGTCGTTTTAGTGACTAAAAGTAAAAACCTTATTATCATCATCGTTGCTGTTGTTGTCCTTATAACGATCTTTGCTGTCATATGACCGGCTGATTCAGATAATTTAGTTTCAAGTAGCTTTTCGGGCAACAAAATTTGTTCTGTCGCTGTCAGATCAGCCATCGCGGATTGTTCCAGGTGTCAGGATCAAACTCTCCTCGTGTGATCAGTTTGCGTAAATAGCTTAGTAAATCCACCAGGTCATTCATTGTGTACTGAGATCATTAATCAGCTCACGAATCAAAAACACGAGAAAACATGGTGCACATATGCTTCATTGTTTTATCGGACACATGACGCAGTAGTTTACTGGTCCTCGTAGTGGAGCTCTAACCAGGTATTAATAGCAGATTTCCTATTTGAGTAAGCAGGGTATGCTTTGAGAATATCGAGAATATAGGTTTGGATTACGGTGGCGGAGACAAGGGAGGTTATTTTCTATGTAAAACTGAGGTTGCCAAGTAAATCCAACTTAATGGGAACTGGTTCCTATTTAAAAAAAATGTCACTTTAGGAAACTGAGCATTGAAGATTGTACTTGCGACTTTCTGAGCAGTAGATAGTTTTTCAAGGTGCTCTAGGAGACAAAACAGTGGCAACGGAAATATTGTACACTTAGCGCCTGGCCAATCAGGTATAGCAATCTATGGATCAGGCCCGTTCGACTCACTCCGGAACATCTGGCATCTTATCCCAGCTACGGAAATCAGCAAATGTTAAATACCACAGACCTTCTGAAGCAACGACTGACACAAGGGGTCGACATAATTGCCTCGGTGACGAAAGATCATCTCACACTTCATTAAGACTTGTCGAACAGTGTAAATAGCCATATAAATGACTTCTGGAAGACACTAATTACTGCTGGTCGGTAGTTCGAAGTAGCGTTTGAATAGATACCGTCTCCATTGGGAATGTCTCATGTATTTGGGATAATAAACAGAACAAGTAAAATGACTATTGTTTGTGACTACCAACAAACCATTTAGGTTCGAATAAAAATATCCTGCATTAGTATACCTCGAAAAACATGAAATCTTCAAGGTAAATGGTAACGACTTTCGATCCACCGGCTAACTGCTCAGTAAACTCAGTAAACTTTAAACCCTGCGACTGGCATCGTATAAATTGCATAGATTCCCGCATCCTAACATAGAATCGATCAATACAGGAAAGTCTTCGTTACAGGCTGTATTCGAACGCACGCATGGAAGAAACGCACGCTGGGGACCTTACGTACTCTATCAGCTAAGCTACGAGACCACACGGAAAGAAAATCGTACATTTAACTCATGGATCTATGATTGTCCGTCCGAATAACACAAGCCTGAGGTATCGATCTCACTGAACGTTTCGCAGATCGGCTCCCAGAGCACGATTTCCTTATGAAGCACAAGCGATACAAAAACGTCAGTTGCATCATCGCGTAGGTTGAAAACTCAGTATGATCGGATATTTTCCACATCTGGATACCCTCTGCATCTGTCAAATTTTCCAAACAAAACATTTCCTGAGTCTGCCGAAATAAGATTCAACTAAAGATGATATTGGCTTCGCCCGTTATTGACGAGTTCGCTTTTTCATGGAGGGAAAATTTCTTATTTTACTGTAACTCAATATTTGTTATTGCGAGGTCAAAATTGCAGGTAGTCATCTGATCAGTTGGATAAGCTAATCAAGTTGACAATGTTGCAGTCAACTTATACCGAAGTAATTGTTTTATCATCAGAATTATGAACTTATGCATCACATTTCAATGAGATTCAAAACACAAGTTGGCGAACAAGCTCGTTTTCAGTGATTCGTAATCATGCCCTTACATCACTATATATATCTTGAAGCTGTCGCAATCCGTCTTCACAGTCCTCCACTTTGTTCTCAAAAACAATTTGTGGTTGCGCTTTAACTCCCTTGGCCCAACCCCGTCCCAATACAAACCCTAGACAACAAAACAATTAACACCACAAATCCCTTCCCCACCCATATTTGTAAATGACTAATCCAATCCTTCCTATAGTGAAAATATTTTGTCAAGATATATATAGTGATGTAATGGCATGAGTACGAATCACTGAAAACGAGCTTGTTCGCCAACTTGTGTCTTCTCAATGTGCTCAGTGGTAATTTTCAAAGAGATTCAAAACGTTTATACTTCCGCACATCATTTGGTATGGGAACGAAGAGGAAGCAAAATTTAGGACATCAGACTGAAGAGAAAATGGGTTAAAACACTCAGAGCCCTCATGTGTACTTGTTGACAGTTAATAAATAACGCTTTCTGATCCCCCAAAAACACCGTAAAAAACACCTTCGGAAGAATGCGTTCCTAGATCAGCGAATTCAACTAATTGGATATGAATACGACAGCAAGATATACTGTACGCAAAAATGGACTAATGCTAAGTGAACGGTCAAATCTCCACGGCATATTGGACGCTTTTTCCCCGGGGAAATCCGTTGAAATCAAGTAGTGCGGTCACATGCCTGGAAAATCGGATTCCCAATAATTTCATCCATCCCTGGACAGAAGATAAATCGAACATCTGCATAACATCTGCATTCTATTTCATTTTTTTCGATGTGGCACTGACCATAGTTGTCATGAGTTCGGACAGGCACACTTGAAACAAAACTGAAACAATTTTGTTTTTAAAATTAATTCCCCCCAGAATGAATTTCTAATGCCCCGCAGAGATATCACAGAGCAATATGAAGCTACTGTTTGTTCGCATTTGACAGGAGTATAACTCGACGCATTCGACTAGAAAAGAATTCGGTCCTAAGGAAAAAGTCATTCGGACTTGGAGAATGAGTCGGACCAGAAGATCTAGTCACGATCTTATTAAGATGTTCGAATTACTTCACATGTTCCATAACGTCATCTTTAGTATTCTACTTTTTTTCTGAATGCGCCACGAAAAAAAAGGTAGAAGGAGCAAATTTAGACCGATTATGACTAGCGCTCGGTATTCATTTCATGCAAAGCGTACAAGCAGTTGGCTTGAAAAAAAGGGGTAATTTTAACGTGCAATAAATGGAACTTAGTCACTATGTATTTTCAGGAACAATGCATCAATGACGTGTCAAAACAATTTCTTTTTGACGAGTCCGTATACTGTATCACATTGTATTGTGCAGACGTTTGGGCACATAAATGCAGCATTTCAGTAAAGAACAACAAACAGAAACAGTTACACGTTTCGTCTTGCAAAGCAACATGGTCAGACGAAAGACTAAATAGAGTTGCTAAGACATGGCACAGCTGTCAGAATGCGTGTTAAATGAGGGACTATGGAATTACTACAGCTAAACATTCTGAAGGGTACGGACCAAAAAGCGGATGGTATGAAAATATGAGGACTCCATTTTGGGAGACCATTGTGCAGAGGATAAGCGAGATCTGGAATTATCGTGCTGACAAACTATTTACCTGTTGATAATGAACAAATCATTTCATGATAGGTTGAACATACGGCAGACATTGGCGGAGAATTTTTTACTTCGCTTGAGTAAAGTTAAGAAAAATAAGAGCAAAATATTAAGGAATGATTGAAAAAACGCTGGCATGCAAAATGTTAGATGATGTCTTGTTTGACTTCTGATTTGAGATGATATTCCTCGAAGATTCTTTAAACAAGTTGAAAAGTGAGCAGTCGCTTTTAGTTTTATATCAATAATAACACCAGATTCTAACCAGAATCAATTCTTGCAAATGTTTTTGAATTGAATAGGATGGCTCTGATTGACAGGCAAACAGGAAAAGCAAGAATCTAAATGCTAATTATCGAAATACCTTACGAAGCAAACCCTCCTACATAGACAAAATTGTAAACAAAAGGCAAGCTAGAATAACTTTGAAAGTAATCATTGCCAGATACGGCATAATGCAGCGCTAATTCATCAGCAAACGTTGGATAGATCGTGGAACAGAAATGAATAGTAATTAATCAGACCTACAGCACGCAGCCTCAGAAGGGATACACATAAATTATCAACACCTACCACTGGAAATTTTATTAGTACAAAATACCTTAATTACCTGTTCTCTGGAATAACGGGTAACGAGAATGTCATCATCTTCCAAAAGTTTGACTAGGGTGTAATTAGAAAGCTGCATGAAGACGAGGTTTAAGATGTTGACATTCGCATTGCATTTTACATTTCGCTTTTTGCATGGTAACAGTCGGATGCATTGCGATTGAGAAAAGCTACTTTTGTCATTCACGGACTGCTCAGCGAAAATCATGTAAATACGTTTGATTTCTGCCCTTACCAGCGTGCAGATGTTTCGGACTCGCAAAATGTCACGAGATTTCCAAATTTACTCCTTGGTTCTTCTTAGGAACTTCAATGCGTGCAAAAAGGTAGTGCAATCTGAGATGAATAGGGTTTCGACGGCCGGATAAGTCCATTTAGAACTTACCAACCAGCCTGCACCACTACTTCTGCTGGATGGACTAGAACACCTCTAATATTTACTGGTGTTTGAGTCCAGTCAAGGATGAAAACAATTCGGACTTCTAAAGAGCAAAGTACCGAACTAGCGTGACGAAGAACTGAGTTCCTTCGGAAAATAAATATTCAAAGGAAAAATGAAGTGATCATGACAAAACAGCAGCTCAACTAACCAAATGGAGCGAGCAAACAGCACGGATATGCATGTATGACTGCTAGTACTACATCGCGCAAAAGCCTAAAACAGCCAAATCACATATCTGCTTGAGGCCGGCTGTGGCCAAACAGATAAGGTCTCGACGTTTGGACATGAAGGTCCCGGGTTCGAATCCTCTCACCACCGGTCAAATTCCTCACTTGGCAGCCCTCTGCTGGCCGCGGCCCCCTTCCTAACAATTGGTGTACACTTTTGTTTCACTAATAAAGGAAGTAAAAAATAAAAGATTGGCCGGATGTTTAGCCAAATCTAGTTAAAACGTAAAAAGGTGCTTTGATGTGATATTTTTGAGGTAAAGACAGCGTCAAAAGTGAGCAGCGCAGTTTAATTGCACTCAGGTTTGTTGGGTCACATAATAAGAATGTCACACAGAACAATGCATCACTAAGGCGCAAAAGTGCGACGCCCAGTGACTCCGTATCTGTTTTGAGATAGACGAAGAGGAAATATAGTTGCTGAGATCTCTGAGCAGTGGTTGGGTTTGATCATTACACATACTGTCTGATTATGTTTCGCACATTTTTTCACAAAGGATAAGAAATAACTCCATTTCCCAAAATGTATTCCATTTTCCTACGATAATTGCTTCAACAATCTCGTTTTTATAAAAAAATTACCTGGCGACCCAGATCACGTTGCGAAACCGAAGTGACACACCGTGTTACCATACAATGCTACTTGATGATACCTAGCGATGCAGATACTACGCCAAGTAGCATTAAATAATAGGCCAACCTTTTCATACTAACAAATATAGAAACAACACAAATGGATTAAGAGAGATATTTAGTGGGCGGTTTTCGTCCAATAGTAACTTCTTAAATGTATATGGCCCGAAAGATTGTGCAACATTAGAGTTGATGAAAATAGACTTACATAAGCACGTTTACGGGGATTGTGGCCTACACCAGGGAGCATTTGACTATCTATCGAAATCGGAAAGTCCACACTGACGAGCAAATGTGGCTGTAACATGGGGAGGCAAAAAAATCTGCCACAACTTCCGTGTGTTTATCATAAAACGACTACTGTTTACGTGCTTCGATGGAATACATGCGCGGAATAGCGACAGTAAAAGAATTATACCCTGTAAAACACCTTGGCTGATGGTAAAACTAGAGTACGGTTTGTTTTACAATGAAGTGTTACCGATTCGAGATAAAGTCGAAATAAACTCAAATTTCTTAGAGTCGAACGGCATGGTTTGAAAGAGACACTGTTCGGTGCGGCTGCTCTCCTGCAATCGAATATTTCGCGGTAGTCTTTGTAGTGATTAATCATTTGTTATTATTGGCGTGACCGAGCACTCGAGGTGAGGTTATCAAGGTCACCTAGGTTAGAACCTTCTATGTAACCACGAGCAGTTCCATGAATCTTACAAATGAAAGTGAATCTTAAAAGGAAGTACCGACTAACGATTGGGGGGAATTCCGAAATTCTAGGCAGCTGATGGTGGCCAGAGACACTGGACTGTTGGCCTACTGGATTTCAGAATCAGAAACCGCGAGATATTAATTGCTCTTTAGTTTTCTTTTTCATGATCTATTTCCTTTGAATGAATCAGGTATTTTTTTCTCATGGGGTAGAAGAAAGAATTTAAACATCCTACATCATAATAACTCGTTAAAAATCTTGTTAAATGTACTCAAGGCATACGGAAGGGTCTTAGCGCTAGAACAGACTGAAATCAGTAATTCCTTGAATTTCAAATTTCCACACCCCTTTATGCATTTCGGATTCCTTCCTCACTTGAAAATGTTTTGGCTACTTAATACGTAAAATATGAGAGAGGTCAAGGTGTACGACTTACTGGCGGTCCAAACTACTTCAATAATGCTTGTAAAGCAAAAGTTGACGTCTGTGTTGGTCATAGAGCAAAAATCATTTCTAATTCTCGGATAAAAATCTCTCAAAATTTCGCTATCAAATTTTTTCACAACTCCAAATAAAGCAAGGATAACTCTCAAAGTAGAGAGCAAAATACACGATGAAGGTTGCATGGAAATTCTCTAGTAATTTTAAATGACTTGAAAATGGAATATAAATTTGTCTTCAATATGATCAAATTGGTGGTGCAATTGTGTTTTTGCGCACCAGTGACTTTAATGGACTTGCACTAAATCTCCTCGATGTGAAAACTAGACAAATTTTAGAAGTTACTGGGCAAAGTTCGGTCGCGATTTTCCCTGCCGCCGGGAGCAATATGACTATTTAGCTGTTCGTGTCCAAGGCGAAATACGACATCCTAAAGGGGGAGTTAACTTTAGAGATGTGAAAAAACCGGTAAGCACCCGCGCAACTGTTTCAATTGACGAATAGCGATGTTGCCTGTTTGACTTCTTTAACACTCTTTGCTTAGAGTCTCTTCATACTGCATTCCCAAAAATAATTTACAATTGTGTTAAGCTTTCGATAAATTAAACTGGAATCATTAAACCAACTGGGCACTATTTAACTAAGAAATCATCGTTATTGTCAGCAAAGTTGAATGACATAAAAATCACAGTTTTACTGATTTGGAAAGGTGTGTATTCTAAATCCCAAAGCTGCCTGACGGGAACAATCAGACTGGCTCCAAAAGCCTCGGTAATTATAAATGTCAGGCCATAGGACGATTATATTCAAAGTGATTTAAAAAATTGATGGAAAAAATTATTGTTCTTATTTTGAAGGGAACATTGATCAACCGTCATCCTACCATTTACAGATGGTGGCTGAAAATGTAAGACTTCGAAAATCGGCCGATGTGATGGGCGCAGTGAACTTGCAATGAAACAGGTCACATTCGTTCGGGAAAACGTTTAAACATGTGACAAAATGCACTTCGATAGCTGATCTGTTTTGTTGACATATATAGTTTGTGCGGAGATTTACAAGGCTTGGCTCACATGCATAAATTTTCAAAGAAAATTAATCCGCTCTTAAAAAATGCATAGTGATCCAAGCTGCACATTTACGGGCATCCAGATTGATGATGTCCCCTATAAAACAGTGTTTTGCAAAATATAAGTTTAGTACCATGAAGCAATAACTAATCCGTCACCAAGCAAAATATTATCCTGAAGAATAAATTATCTTGCACGAAAACGAATAATATGCTATTTCCTTCTTGGTTCAGTAGCGTTTGGCGGTAAAAGCAATCCGGAGATCACGGTGAATTTGAAATTGGAAATTATACGAGTCGTGTCTCCCAAAATTCCAATCATTGTGATTGAAATGGGATTTCGGCACACAGTGGAGAACTCAGTGACCTATAAATTAGTAGCATATTAGATAAAAGTAATTCAACTGATTCATCGTTGACGAAAAATCATTCATTCAGTTTGTTTTTTACGGGTCGATGAAAACATTGCTGTATTTCAGGAACAGGCAACTGAGTTTTGCTGTCACAAGAACACCAAGCCAAATTATGAAAGAATAATCTTCAACTGCTAGTCTAGTGATCAAATAATTCGTTTCACTTTTCTGATACATCCATACCACACAAGCTATTTGTGTTGTCGTTGAAAATAACTTTATTCACCGCTGTAATCCCTGTATTTCTTGCCCATTTGAGTCTGCTCTCTACAGTTTGATGTTCTGAGGTATTTCGGATAATTTTCACCTTCACGAGACAATGTATTAACAGTAGGCCTGCCTCCAACTTCAAGGGCCCTAGTTAATTTGAAGCATTGAATATTTACTATAACGCATTTTGCAGAAGCCGTTCGCTGGAATTTTTGACAGCCCTCTTCAGAGGGGCACAAATCAATCTAAACATTGCAAACGTTTTCTGGTACATAAACTTCTAACATGGCAACCGTGTTGTGTATAGAAATCTAACAATCGAAAATGTGATTATGAAAGCCACACTGATTCGGGCTACGCGTGGTGTATCACTACTCTGTAAAATTTTTGATAGCCTTACACATTTTTCTGTGTCCAAGACATGTGCAACTCCGCAGGTGCTCCAACATTTGAGTTGCCATCCCCTGCTGTAAGATGTCGGATGTTAAAGAAATAACTGGTTGTTTGCCTGGTAGCACGACATCCAAAATGCAGTGTTCATCACAACGACATGCACAAGAATTCAAGTGGTAACTCCCGGTCCAGGAAAAAAATTTTTTAAGTAGTCCGATTCCGTGGCTGTTATTTGGCCATGTCACCTGAGTCGAGAAGAAGTACGGATTACTTAAAACCCATTCGAATCTGTTCACGATCGTTCGGTCTCTTGGTCAAACTGTGTTGGGAAGTGTGTGGCAGATACTCGTGTTTTCGAAATAGTCTGGGAACAGGTATCCTGGATCAGTGCAAAATTTATCGAACACCTGTCCGATAGTGATCGAAAGCAACACAAATGTTTTCGCGCACAAAATTCTAGCGAGTCATGGTGAATTTTTGGCATTTCATCTGTGTTCAGAATGGGCTGGGCTAATTACGTGAATTATTGTATAGCAAAACTATACTGAGTATGCAGTGATCCAACGGCTATGTCAGCAGCGGTTTGAGTAATCCACTGGGTCTGATGTGCATCTAAAATTGGCAGCATTCTCCATAGTTGAATAGTATTAGACTGGCCCTTAATTACGGAGTAAGGCTCTTAATCTGTGGTGCGTAACCTTAGCAACACTGTTTATCGCACAAACTAGGAACTCAAAGGATTGGATGCTTAAATTCAAGCCACCTATTATACATACTTATCATTGCTAATCAAAACTAATCTAATTGTAAAGCAAAATGTCCCGTTTTGGCCGTTTTAGATATTTCAACCTATAAGGGTTTCTCACAGATCTGGTTCTCAGAGTCACATCCCAAGAATTTCTTCAATAATAATATACAAAAACCACCTAGGGATTTGTTTATGAAGAGAAACGGGGAATGTCAGCTTTGACTAGGCTCTTTGTGAGTTACGCGACTCAACTGAAAAAAACTTACTTATGTCACTTTTTCCGTTTGTTGAAGCGTTCTAAATGGACTCACATTAGAAAATAAGTTTGAACTTGCTGTTTATTGTCATTATGTCAGTATAAGGAGATTTCTATGAAAGTTTATATCTGAGGTTGGCAAGTTTAACATGAACAACTAACCTTTGATTTTGTCAGACCTAAGTGATTGCAATTCCCTTGTAGCAACTTTCAGCCAAGGCATTTAAAATAACCAAGCAAATGGTATTTTGCCACTGGGGATTACGCCTCTTATCGCAATACGCCTGTTTCAGTTATTTGGGCGGGTGGGGGGCGAGTGATCGTGTAATCACTTGGATGTGTGATATGAAGACGCGGTAGATAAAAACGAATAACTGGACTTGCAGCATGATCGTCAGTGTTTGTTGAATAGTGTAATATCGTGCTGGAATTTGCTTTATTGATCCATCTTGTCAAGAGTTTGTTTCATTGATTGTGACCTCGAATACACCGGCGACTGTTCGTGCTGTATAAGTAGTTCGCAAAACAGATGCAAATTTCTGGGTGCCCTCTACGGCGATTTGGATCTTAACGCGTTATGTCTTCCAGAATCGTTCCACATAAAACTTATTTTAGACCACAGAACATTTTTGGTCCCGTTTAAAATAATCGATGTCAGTAGAGGCAACGCTTTATTCGCACAGAAGCGCAGATTTGATTCGATAACTGTCCCAGTTATGTCCCAATAGTACGCTGAGGAGGGAACCCTCTGTTGATTTTTTTCGACTAGGTACGGAACAAGCACGGTCCCCAAATAGCTATTCTTATCATTTAGCTAACTTTCTTCGAGTGATTTATTGGTACTCAGCTCACTTTATTAGGAATTTTCGTAGGCAGTACACACCAAATTCTACTTTGCCTGTGTTACAGAACAAGTAGCCTAAATACTAATAAAGTGACGCTCCATCACAAATAATAATGCCTTTTTAATGCAACGTTACTTTCATGAATTCATAAGGCTTATTTTCGGTGAGTGAATTTTGATTGGTGCTCAAACTTCTCTCTGACATCAAACACAGGATGAATAAATATTCGTAGCATATGGTGGAAAAATTCTCTCAGTCAGACGTAAGGTTCTGGGTCTTAAAGTTCAATCGTCAGAAAGGGCATTTAATTAGAATAGGTTGTGGTGGTTGGATGATGTTTTGCGCATGGCCACAGAACGACTGCCTCGTCGTATACTGCTCCTCGAGACAGGTAATGGTTGGAGGATGATTAGGGGTGGCCAGTCAATGACATAGTCACAAGGTATGAAGTCTGTAACGAGTGGACTGGTTCGTGCAGCTGCTGTTAAGCTGACAGGTTCGGGGTCATGAGATTCCCCCAATCAAAGGCTGGAGACAGTCGATTTTATCTCTGTTGTATTTTATGGACCTTTGCGTACTAAAATGCCGCAATCCAGTCAAAATCTTGTAGAAAAAATAAAAAAAGATTTACACTCACCACCTTGTGGAAACGAAATAAATATAATTATCGAGGAGTGATTTAAGCACGTTATGGTATGTTGCTCAGGAATTCGGCTAAAACACGGTCACGGTTTGTCAAGATGTGTGCTGAATATGGAACAGTGGAGTTCCTACAGATATTTATTCTAGAGAGTATGGACAGAAAAGTGGGTGATGCTGAACTAGGAGAGCAGCATTTTGAAAGATCGTTGTGCAAAGGATGCGTGGGATCTGGAATAATTTTCTAGGCAAATTTCTCACATGCTGATAAGTGCTGATCACACAGATTAAAGGACAACTCAGCTAATAATTGATGGCCCCTGGCGAGGAATTTTAAAGCCTTTTGTAAGTAAACGTGGAAAGCCAACAGGATAATGGTGAAGAATAATTTGAAAAAACATTGATATACAAACTGGGACGTGATGCATTGTTTCACTGTGTACTTTCGAAGCCATCTGATTTGAAATGACAACCTTCCAAGATCCTTTACACAAATGGAAATGTGAGAATTTCGTTTCAGATTTCTTTCAATGAGAAACCCCTAGATATTTCAC